>VDFB02287879.1:0-44039 GCA_007258455.2 Sequoia sempervirens | reverse complement strand
TGAATCAAGAATTTCTAGATGATATCATGGGTATTGCCAGGAATGAGGCAGTTGACTACTTTGAAGTCTTTAGGTTAGCTTTGGTTGGGTTGGGTATTGGCTTCTTGCTGGCTTTTTTTGGCTTTTGGCTCCTGGCTACTGTCCTGCTTCTTTGTTGTAGCCTTCTTTTTTATGGGTTCTTTGATGTTTTATATTTCTTTTGTTTGTAAGCTCTATGGTTTCAGGTCCTTGTAAAACCCATTTTTTCCTTTATCAAAAACATATTCTTTTCAAATTGCTTTAGATGGTGGCATACTTATCCTCCTGTCAAAACATGGCACATGGACTAGTTAAACTAATTAATATGCAATCATTTACTTTTTCCAACGAAATAAAAGAATATCATTTAACATATTAAATATACTTACAAATGTATAGATCAAGGCCTGTAAACATTTCTGGCCAGTGCAATGCATGACACAAAGTTTCTCAAGCCTAGCCTTGGAGGCCTTCTCCTGAAACATATACTAATTCAATTTAACTATGCACAAATAAAATTTAAATATCATTTAATAAATTTGATATAATCATATGAGAAAATTCAAATACCTGTATACTCTCCTCACTAGACTTCCTTCGTGCATCGGAATTCTCATATGATTTTACAAGCTCTCTCCATACTTTTACACTTACATCAATTGGCCCTTTTTTCTGCCTTAGCTCAAGAAGAATTTTTTTTATCTTCTTTGTTTGGTTGCACTAAAATCTCTTGAAATTTTGAGAAATTCGTAGCTTTATCTTCTTTATAGAACAACTTGTGCCAAAATCATTCTCCATGTCCTGGATAATTGCTTTTTTCAGATGCATGGGTATCTAGTTGAGAATGGAAAATGTAGATGGTCTTTGAATTGTTGAAGGCATGATTCCCTCAACCTACTCACAACCATTTTCTGAGCATCCGTCATTCCGACTTCCCCTTAAACCACCTTGTATTCTATCTTCATATTGTAGCTACCAATGCAAGATCGAAAACATGGTGTGGTGGAAGAACTTTGGGTCCTAGGAGTGGAAGTCTCTACTCCCTATTCCACATTCCTAGAGTTTACTACCATTGATTTCCTCCTGGATCTTTTGCTCCATCTAGGATTGGTTGGGGAATCAATTGATTCCCTTTACACAATTGATTTGTTTGCAATATTTGAGGGGTGTTAATAGATTGTTTTTCTATGTATTTGACAAGTGTTGTCCAGTCCATATTAACCAATTTGTTCACTACCTCTACCCCCAATATGGAGGCCAATTCCTCTTTATCTTTGTCAGTCTCATGTCCCTATATATATATATTTAAATTAAATTTCTTCTCTTAAATTAAGAAATAAAAAACTAAAAATTAAAATTCAAAGAAACAATGAAAACATTTACAAATCTATAAATTGACAATGAATTACCTCATTGTGGCTAGAGTTTGCGGATGATACTCACTTCCCTCCATTACTTGACATTTTGAGGCGACCTAGGGAAAATTATTTTCATCCAATCTATGGAGGAAAAAAAAGTACACACTATCAGGTATGCAAGTTTTCGTCTAGTTTGTGGTATGGAATTTTTATTTTGTGGGAAGCTATATTCATTGGGTTTTCTTAGGGTTGATAACCTTATCATGGAAGCTCTTTCATAATGCAATCCTGTATGAATTTTTCATGGCATCGGTGTCTATGGTGCGGCTAGGCAAAACCAAGCAGTTTCTACATTTACTTTTAGCAGTTGCTTAGCAGTTACCAACCCAATTCCTAGATTTTCCAAACAGTTCACTATTTCCTTGATACTCAAGTTAGGGAAAGAATACGAAGGAATCATCGCTACGTGCTATAATATTTTGAGCCAAAGCTGAAATGGGTAGGGTAAAGTTTTTTGTTGGTTTCTCAAATGTTTTACAATTTATAATGATGAGACAATTTAGAGGTTATATGGACTAGTTAGGCCATGAACAAGTAAACAATCATGAATTCAAATGCAATACAAAGAGAAATAAACAATCATGAATTCAACCAAAAAAAAAATTGTAACCTTACCTATGGTGTCACAAACGAAAATGAATTTCTCATTAGATGCTAATAGTGCCCTGCACTCTTCCTTCATGGGACATTTTTCCCCTTTTCATCATTAGGAAAGTTTTAAATTTTAAATTTTGATTCATTAGTCGATGCTTTAGTCGGTGTTAGTTAACGCCAACTTTAGTGCCGACTTTTGGATGTTAATGTAATTTGTCTGGGATATATAAGGTGACGTCAAGTATGCCTAATTTAGCACCTATCATTTTTGTATAGTGACTATTTTCATTATTTTGTATCACAGTATCCAGAGTGTTGGAAATAATTCAAACTCCTACCTTTTTTTTGTGACCACCGCTATCCCATGGCTCCTTCATCAACTCGGTGCGACAGAGCGGTTTTTACTATAGTCCCGCAATTCTTCTATGGCAACACACAAGTCTTCCTTCTATTCCTAGTGGTGTTGTGGTGACTCTCATAGTCCCACAATTCTTCTTCCATTGGCATATGGTGGTGTGGTGACCACCGCTATCCCATGGCTCCTTCATCAGCTTAGTGCGGTAGAGCAATTTTTACCATGGTCCCAGAAGTTTCCTTTTCCTTCTCGGCGGTAGTGCGGTGAAACCTTCTATGGTGGCATTTTTAAGCACAAAGGAGGCCATGGAGAGAGGATGTCGACGATGTAGAAATACTAAATCGCTGAGAGGATAGTGGTTAGAAATAGATGAAACAACAAAAATCTACATATGCAATAGAGGTAAGAAGAGAAAGCAACCTCAACCAAAGGAGGAAGGTGTTTATGAATTCACAAATGCTAAAATGTAAAGGAGATAAAGTCATTTTTTTGTCCATGAGGCCTTTCAGTTCAAACTTATTGGTTGAAAATACATAGGAATGGTGATTAAATGTGATTCTATGATCAAGGGAAAAGTTGGAAAATTAGGATAGCCAAAACATGATATCAATATGCCAAATATATAACTAACATGAGGTTCTGTGTTGGATAGCATATTTGTTGAAATGATATAATTTGTGTACTAAAAATTATTTACTATGTTGTGTATTTTAGGGATGAGACAAGGACATGGAAACAGATCATGTCATATCAAATGAGGACACAACAGATGAAGCGGGACATCAGGTACTCAAATTTTGACTTAACTTAGGAAAAAATGATCTGATGGCATTTTGTGATACATCCATCTTTTTTCATAGTATTATTAAAATTTATAATGTATTATCCAATCTTGACATAAATTAATACATGTTGTTGATTATTATAGATGGATACTGTAGACACAACAAATGATTACACTGAAGAAGAGGTAGGTCAAGACTATAGTACATGGGATGAATACTTAGAGAAAATTGTTGTTTGTGGATGCTCTGTATGTCGTGGAAAGAAACAATTCAAATGAGCAATTGGACAAAGTTATTACATATATGATGAGCTTCCAGTCGGTAGTATGCCTCCTACAATTGATTCAAATCCAATAGGAATTGTGGTGAGGAATTTTCCAATTTGATATAAATAACATGTATACTTCCTTTAAACATTGTTTTATATTATTCATATCACTATTTTTTTCTTAATGGATACTTGCATGATAAATTTCTTGGTGTAAAGTTTGCTATATCACCGAATTCCATCCTAGAGGGAAATGATCATTTATCATATGATACATCTAACACAAATATGTGCCAATATACCAGCTCGAAAGATGAGGAATTGATGAAAATAAGTAACAAAACAAGTACTAGTGTGAAGATACATAATTTGCTTAAAGACAAGGGAAAGGTGGACTACATACCCTATGAGAATGAATTTCATAGAGATGATGACTTTCCCCAGAGTTTGAGATTAATTTACAAAGAGACATTTGATCGTCAACTATATTGCACTTGGCCTAGTGATCAACAGTTGCCTAGAGTGTACGAGGCATTTAAATTTTGAGGGTACAACTACATGATATGACCCTCCAATATTCATGGAGAAAATCTACGCATCTTTATTGTAAGAAATGTACATGTGGGATCCAAACATAGAAACGATTCAGAAAAAACCACTAGGAGATTAATGCCATATTATGGTCCATCATATTATAGTGGTGAATGGAGAAGGCTAGCAGAATATAAGCCTAGCATGTCAACATATGGTCTAAATTCGAATATGTATACATATTGTCTCCAATTGGAAAGTGGAAAATAAATGAATAGAGGTCATCTTATGTATATAGATGGACGTCCATACACACATAAAAATATTACAAGATTTATAAATAGTATTAAGGGAAGGGACCCTACTGTAAGGCTGAATTGTCAATTTGTTGAGGTTATAAATGATAAATATGGAGATATGGAAAGAGAGGTTGATAGATTGATAACGATTAAGGCTATTATGGACCTTACCATTGGGGATGAGTTATTGATTGATTACCCCTTCTTAAAATGCACTCCTACACCAAAGAAGAGGGAAGAACAAGGTCTCCCTAAGGATGTTCTTAAGGGTAGAAAACCAAAGAATAATAAATGAGTGTGGACTGATGTTTTATAAACTATGTTGTCAAAATTGTGTTTCATAGTAGGCTAGAATATTTTTTCCTAATTTTTTCCTTTGTATGCTTTTGACAAGGTCAAGATGCTTTAGAAAAATTATACATACAAATCCTTACAAGAGGTCAAAAAGCACAATCTTATGACCCTAGGATATGACTTTACAAAAGAAAATTTCCCATTTAAAACATTTCAATCATATGAAGATCCTAGGACAGTAACATGACTCTTTAATCAATGTAAGAAATCTAGTGAAGACTATTTTAAGCCAAAGGACCCTTCCTCTAGATTAATCTAAGAATTTCATTATAATATCATAATTTATTAAGAATTTACCTATAATTCTAATACATGCATACATAAAGTGTGAAATTTGAATATAACATACCTTCTTACTAAATATATAGTTCATTCTATGATATATGGTTCTTTTTCCTTACTATAAATATAGATTTCAAGGGGACAGTCTCCTAGCCATAATGTATAGCTATCTCTAGGATGTATAGGATGAGGTCCATTATTAAGATTATGGAGTAAAAATGTAGTGTCATGAACATATAGGAACAATTAAAATTGGTTGGATTACAAATAAATAATTTAACCTTAAATATTATTTGAGAAATCCATTCATAAGAACACAATATCCTAGATTTTAGTATTTTGAGGGTAGCTCAAGGTTAACAATCCATAACCAAAAAATTGTAAAACAATGCCTTGATACATTTATGTGGTTCTAAGACTGTTAAAATGTACCTCAAATAAAAGAGGTCCTGACAAATTTCTTATTTCCAAAGTAAGTTCAAGTGGTTGGTAGCAAGGGCCTCAAAAACTTTTAAACAAAGGCAACTAGTTTGTTTAGGCCCAAGCAACTCCAAAATATCAATAAACATATTTATAATAGTAATCAAAAGAAAGGGTTGACCTAACTTGATCACCTTTGATTAACTAATTTAGAAGTAAACATATTTAAATAGTAAATATGAAGGAATGCACTTATCTTTAGTGTTGGTACCAAAGACAATGTTGATTGAGCTTTCATACCAACATCATGCATACAAAGAACCACTATTTTAATGAAATCTAATGCAGAAAAATGTAGCATGCAATGCTTACAATCACTCCTTTCCATTCCTTTTCTCTCTCTCTAAACCCTTGTGTTTTTAGTCTTTTGCCCTTACTGAGAAATTTCTTTCTTTCTTCTTCATTGCTTTACCCTCTTCTACAAAATCCCTCTTCCTCACACCATACTTTGCATTCCCTTTTCAACGTAGGCAGAGAGGATGATGACAACAATCGAGGGATACCACATTTGCTTGAAGTTCCTAAAGCATTAACATACTACCCATACCTTCATCCAACTTTTTCTCCCCATATTTTTTATTGATATGTTATTTGATTTATTTATTTTATTATCCACCCAATTTTGATGTGAAAGGGTCTTCTTTTATAGGGATGTGACAAAAACTTGTTAATTTATGAATAAGGTGTGTGAGCCATGTATTCAAACACAATGAATTTGTGAAACCATCTAAATTAAACACTCCTACTCAAATAAAATATCTTACTCTCTTTTTATAATGCCAAATGTTGAGAAAATTGGTAAACAACAATTGTATTAATATAAGCATACAATGTATAGATTTGAGTAATCAAATGAAAGGTACATGTGATTAGCCATTAAACTTGAATTACAACATGGATAGACTAAACGTAAAAGACATTGGTAAAATTATAAACACAAACACATAACATTAGATGTAAGTGGAAAAAATCACAAACAAAAACACATAACATCATACTTTTAAGTTATAATGCTTATTTTGAAGATTAAATATGAATTTTCCACAAACTTTAATGAATATTTTTCTTGATTAGATAAAAAAAAGAGTTCAATATTGTAGCCCTAACACACATAAATGGTGTATCTCTCTCTTCTTTTATCATTCTATGTTTCTAGTTCTCTTCTTTAGAATGATTAATAAATTTTATCATAATCTTACATCAATATTATTCTCTAAATACAAACTTATAGAAAGGAATCATGTCTACAACTTCATTAAAAATGTTATAATATACCATAATAATCTTCCATTTTCATTACTTGATAACATATAGTAGTTCTACTCCTTACTCTATACACCCCAACTATAATATTGATATAAATAATCATCTACATGCAATCTAAACTTCTTTATCAACTCTTATGAAAATAATTTTCTTGAATATGAGTCAATTCTTACTTTACTTAAATAGTGCTAATTGTAAAGACCTCCTTCAACAAAGTGTAAGCTATTATTGAATTCATGTGTAGACTACCTCTAATCTCTCTTCTCCTACCATGGTCATCATACCCTCCTTAGAATTACTTTATTTTAATTTTTTGAGAATTAACTCTTAGCATTGAAATAACTAATCAATTTATAGACAATCAATCAAATTTTCATACTTCAATTTTTTTTGTAATGAATTTCTAATTACAATTTTTTATTTTATAAAGTTTTAAAAATAAGAGCATGCTTACTATTACTAAACTTCTTTCTAAGTAAACTTATTTGTAAGATTTTTTATTTTTTTAAATAATTTTAATTATTTGATTATTTTCTAAAGTCATATTCTTCTATTAATTAAATAATTTTCATTGTTAAATTAATTCATCTTTTTTTTTATATCCTCCCTTTGATTAAAATAAATTAATATTTATTTAATTATGTCTTGTTCTCTCTATTATTAAATAAATTATTATTTATTTAATTATTTATTTTCCGTTTTCCTTCTATAATTAAATATTTATTTTAATTATTCAATTATTCTCTTCTACAATGAAATAAAGCTTACTTATTTAATTATTTTCTATTTTTCTCTCTACTATTAAATAATTATTTTAATTATTTACTTTTTAATTAAATAATTGTTTCCAAATAATTTTAATTAAAAGTCAACATTTCCCTCTTTACTATAATTAAATAATTGTTTTTATTATTTAATTTTTCTTGATTCCTCCTAAATTAAATAATTTTATAATTATTTAATTTACTTCAGTAACCTCTTTTTTTGTGTCAATCTCCTCCCTTATCCCAATTAACCTCCACCTTTGATAAGGTTTTATTACCTTTCAATCTCCATCGTCCATCCTTAACTAGACCATATTTTGCCCTAACCCTATTTCCTTGCTTCTCCAAGCAATCTCACCCATTGATCATCATCATTTAATCTTGGCCCTTTATTTGAATTTGGTTTTCTATAAAAGAGACCTATCCCTTTCATTTTAAGACTACAACCACTATCTTTGATATTTTCCTGTCACGAACATTAGGCTTATTCTTGCATACTACAAATCTGAGGCGAAGCTAGCATATAAATTAGCAAGATGGAGAGGAGCTATGAAGGTATTCAACCATGGCATAGGAATTATAGTAATAGTACTTTATTGTTTATGTTTCTATGTCCATTTGTACTTCATTGTTAGATTACTGTCATTATTTGAGTTTTAGGTAGTTGATAGTTGATAGTGTTGATTCATACTTTACACCTTGATTTTGGATTTAGGAAAATTCACTACCATAATTCACTGTTGGAAAATTCACCCCCAACAATTCACCATGGAAAAATTCACCACCATGACAAATTAACCTTATGGAATATTCATCACCAGCAATTCATGGCAGTGAATTTTCCATGAGGTGAATTTGTAATGGCGGTGAATTTTTAGGAAAATTCACTGCCACAATTCACCGTTGGAAAATTCACCCCCAACAATTCACCATGGAAAAATTCACCACCATGACAAATTCACCTTATGGAATATTCACCACCAGCAATTCATGGTGGTGAATTTTCCATGAGGTGAATTTGTAATGGTGGTGAATTTTCCCATGGTGAATTGTTGAAGGTGATTTTTTCAAAGCCCTTGATTTTACCCTATTCTATATAAACAATAGAAAAAATTAAATGGGAAAATTCACAGCCAGCAATTATATATTCATTTGTACTTCATTGTTAGATTAGCGTCATTATTTGAGTTTTAGGTAGTTGGTAGTTGATAGTGTTGATTCATGCTTTACACCTTGAATTTGGCTCTAGGAAAATTCACCTATCTAAACAATAGAAGAAAAATAAAGGGGAAAATTCAAGGCCAACAATTCTATGTTCATTTGTACTTCATTGTTGGATTAGCATCATTATTTGAGTTTTAGGTAGTTGGTGGTTGATAGTGTTGATTCATGCTTTACACCTTTATTTTGGCTTTAGGAAAATTCACCACCAGCAATTCACTGCCAACAATCCACCACGCAAAAATTTACCACCATGACAAATTCACTTTATGGAAAATTCACCACCAGTAATTCATGGCAATAAATTTTCCCATAGTGAATTATTGATGGTGAATTTTGCTGCGGTGAATTTGCCTGAAGCCCGTGATTTTACCCTATTCTATATAAACAATAGAAAAAAATAAGGAGAAATTTTTATTTTTTTTAAATTTATGTGTGTTAGAGAGTGGATTGAGTGAAATTCTCGAAGTTCCATTCAATTTATAGAAGAAATATAAAAGCAAGATTGAAATCACACTTTTAATAGATTTAGATACGAAATAGATTTCTGTCATGAACAATTTAACATAATAATAATATACACAACTTTGTAGTGAATATAATATCTGAAAAGTCAGTAGAGATGATATGATTAGAAACAGCATTAATTTTTGATTTTTTATAGGTTTCTACGATACTACAATGGAAGGGAAAAAGAAGCGTTGTTCAGAAATTTCCAACATTGCTCACGAACTTCAAAGCCGTGAGATTGGTAACAAGTTGGCCTTCGGAAATGCTCATCCTCCGATAAAGTTCCGAAATTTTCAGCTGCAGGAAGAGTTCAAAACTTGTTATCGGTGTAGAGATGAAATTAAACAAATAGTTACAGCTAACGGTACTATATTTGCTTTGGCAAAGTCAGGTCTCTGTGCTGCATTTGATAGGCACACAAATAAAATGCTTTGTTACTTGAATTTAAGTCCACGGGAACGAATTCAATTCATGCGCTATAACAAGATGAATAATTCTCTCATTACAGTGTCAGTTAATGCTGCGGATGGATTCTCATTGAAGTATAGAGCAACCCCTCTCGAATACATTAGAAGAGCTCAAGCAGATGCTGGTTTTGCTATATTTGAGAGTGAGAAGCTGACTTGGCGTGGTATCGTAGAGTTTTATGATATCAATGGGAAACTTATTACTTTTTCAGCTCATGATCGTACTTACAAGGTATTTGATTGGAAGAACTATACACTCTTGTACTCCATATCTGACAAAGAAATTGAAGAAATAAAGACCACTGTTGGTATAATCCTCTTAATATCAAAAAGATCTGCTTGTGGAAGCATTCTTCCTCTAAAGATATTATCTGTAGAGGATGGGGTTGTTTTGAAATCTATCAATCATGCATTACTACCCAATAAAAGGATTGATTTTATTGACATCTTCCACGAGAAGATACTCGTTAAACAAGACAATGAATGCATGCAAATGGTTGATGTTCAGAATGAAAAGATGATTGAAGTGGGCAAAAAAGAGTTCAAGAAGAGCTGGCCTTGTGCATTTATTTTCTTGTATGAGAAACGATTATTCTTGACATATCACAGCGGGACTGTTTCTGTATGGAATTTGAAAGGAGAGCTGGTTGCTTCTTATAGAGACCACTTGCTGGTTGCTTCTAACATAGCTGGTTGTAACTTTCATTTGACTCATGATGAAGACTTACTTATTTCTTACAAGAAAATTTCTGATAAAAGAAAAACGTTAATAAAAATTAGCGACAGCTTGACTGGGAATTGCCGCGCTGAGATTGGTGACAATGTGGCTATAAGTTGCAGGAATCGGCCTAATGCAACACTAATACAAAACACCGTTGAAGATGCTCTGGAAGATATGACTGCATTGTTCTATGACGAGGAAAGAAATGAAATCATTACTGGCAATAGCAGAGGGTTTGTACATGTCTGGTCAAGCTGAATGTTAAAGAGAAAGTGATGATTGTTTTGAGTTGTTGAACGTAAAAAAAGTTTGTATTTTCTTCCCCTAAGAATGTATCAAATTATATTTAATTTCCTAAAGCGGTGGAAAGGTCTCCTGCTTTGTGTTTAGGGTAGAATGATTAAAGCATTAACCAAAGAAAACTGTTTTAACTGGTAAAGTCTATAAAATTATATTCAGCTCTAATTTATTAGTATTAGTGATTGTTGTTTTAAGTGGTATTAGGAATAAATTTACAAAATATCAAAATTTCGCTTCCCCAAATTTTCCTTTCAACATTCCTACAATCTTTTCTTAGATGGCCACTGGTTTGCCCATTTTGCATGAAAGGCTTTCTCCCGTATTCGATGTTCTGCGATTTCGATACCTCAAATTATCACTCTTTTTTTCGTGATTCCAATCTTGTCTTCGATTCGACTGGGATTTTTTTCACCCTAGATGCTTCCATTCTCCTGGTTATGGGTATCCACATCTTTTTGTTTGTAAGGTGTGGTTTGGCTTAGGGTTTTCTAGCTTCCCGGACTTCTTCTTGTTTATTCCACCTAAGATTTTTGTCTCTGATCTTGATTATCATTATTCCATTGCCATGTTGAATCTTTTCTTTGCTGATATTCTGCCCTTCGAAATGTGTAATTTCCATGCCTTCTGTTGTTTTGTATTTACCCAGACTTTCGTTCCATTAGTGAAATCAATTCTGTCCCTACTTAAGTCATATTGACCAGAACGCTATTGCTTGCATCTCCCCGCCTTCTAGAAATATTCTTCCTCTGATCTCCAAATCTTCGTTGCCGCTACTTAGCTTTTCTTTGCTCCAGCAATCAATTGGATGACCGCAATGACATAAGTTTCAAAGTCACCTGTTGTAGAAATTTTTGCATCTTTAAGTTCTCCGTTTAGAAGGGAATTACTAGTTGAACTCCACAAGTTACAGCTATTTATAGTGAAGTCTGTTGTATCTAAGTTTAACTTTCCTAAAGCAGAGTGGACACAGTACATAAACTATGATATATCGGTGTTCCCTTTGTCAATCCAACCCGGAAAATGTTCTAAAAGAAACTATGAGACAAATTAACACATTGTAAGTTTTTAAGTACTTTCTACCTTCCGAGAATTTATCACGCGACTCTGCTCAAGCCATTTTCTAAAGCATCACCTGCCAAAATATTGTCCAAAGGTAGACGTGTGCAAAATGCAGAAGCATAAACAAGGCATGTGAACTTTTTGACAGAATGCCTCAAAGAGATGTATCCTCGTGGACTACAATGATTACACGATATCCAAAAATATGGATTTATTGAAAAGGCTTTTGGAAATTTCGAGCAAATCCAATTAGCAGGTATAAAGCCAAATTCCACAACCTTTACCAACATCCTCCATGCCCATGCCAAAATGGGACCTTTGGAACAGGGAATAGACTTCTATCAAAGCATAAAAGATAGGGAAATTTTTTCAGATGTTATAGTTACAACTGCCCTGGTAGACGTGCTTCCAAAATGTGGAAGCATAGACAAGGCAGGTGAATTGTTTGACAGAATGCCTCAAAAACATTGGGTCTCATGGACTACAATGATTGCAGGATATGCACAGAATGGATTTGTTGAAAAGACAGTAGAAACTTTCAAGCAAACGGAATTGGCAGGTTTAAACCCAGACTCGATGACCTTTGCCAATATCCTCTGTGCCTCTGACAAGATTGGAGCTTCGGAACGGGGTGTGGACATCCATCAAAGCATAATGAAAGGTAGATTTTGTTAAATCCTGAAAATACATTGGTTGCAATGCGGTGCGAATGAGGCAAAACATTTGTCTCCAAATCAGGTTCAAATTTCCTTCAATTATATTGTACAAAATACTGAGGATTTACTCCAGACTAGTTGATTGCACTCCGTGGATCAAACCTGCCAAATCTATCATTAAAAGTTTAGATTTCAATTTATAAACTAAACAGCAGAGATTTCAAATTTTTAAAATCATAATAAAATAAATTATTTTACTTACGAATGATGGCTAAGTCTAATAGGTTAATTAATGTTTCTTACATCTGAGATGAATTAATACAGATATTCAGATATTTTTTGGTTAATGCTTTGATTCCAATTCCTGGGAACTATCATGAAAGTCATCTGGACAAGCACATATCAATGTAATGGACATTTTGCAAATTTTTATTCCAAGAAAATCCAAAATTACAACAAGCTCTTCTAAACAGGGGAGAGTCGAACCATCTTTTACTTCTTATAATTCAAAATAATCATTACTTTCCCATTAGCATTCAGTTTGACCAGACATTTACAAACCCTCTTGTATTGCCTGTATAAATTTCATTTCTTTCCTCGTCATAGAACAATTCAGTAATGTCTTCAAGGGCGTCTTGAAAGGTGCTCTGGATTACTGATAGATCAGATCGATTCCTGCAACTTATATCCACATCTGGATCATCACCATTAATCTTAGCACAGCAATTTCCTGTCAAGATGTTGCTTATTGAGCCATTTGTTTTATCAGGTTCGAGGGACTTATGAACTTTGTTGTAAGAGAGGAGCATCTCTTCATCATGAATCAACTGAAGGTTACTTGTGTTACAACCAGAAAGCCGTGAAAAATGGTTTCTGCATTATGCCAAGAGTGATCTTTATTTCTTCAATTTCTTTGTCAGATATGGAGTACAAGAGTATATAGTTCTTCAAATCGAACACCCTGTAAATATGACTTTGAGTTGAAAACGTGAGAGCTTTCCCATTGATATCATCTAACACTACCAAATCAGGCCAAGTCAGCTTCTCACCCTCAGATAAATCAAAGCCAGCATCTGGTTGAGCTTTTCTAGTGTACTCAAATGGGGTTGTTCTGCACTTCATTGAGAATTTATCCGAATCATAAACTGATATTGTGATGAGAGAATTGTTTACCTTGTTATAGAACAGCCTTCAAATTAGTTCATGTGGACTTACATTCAAGTAGCAAAGCCTTTTATTTGTGTCTCTATCAAATGCAGCACAAAGACCGGATTGTGCCAAAGCAAATACAATACTGCGAGCTGTAACTATTTCTACAATCTTGGATGTTTGACTTCTACTCTGATAACAAGTATCAAACTCTTCCTGCAACTGGACGCTGCGGAACTTTATCTGAGAATGGGCATTTCTCAAGGCCAAAATGTAGTAAAATTCTGAACAATGTCGGAAGAGAATGGGCATTTCTCTTCCTTGTCTTATAAAAAATCGATGATAATTGGAGAATTAATGCTGTTTATAACCCAAGCTTTTCTATTAACTCTTGAGAAACTATATTCGCTACAGAGTCATATATTATTCTGTTGCAAAGAATGTTAAGGTGTTGTTATTTCTTATTTTTATATTACTTTGATAAATTGTGTGGAATCTTAGGACTAATATATGAGGAATTAGGATTTGTGGTTGGTTACTTTTGTGTTGCATAGGAGTGTATTTTTCATGCCCTTGGGGTTTGAATAACAAGAAGGTATATTGCCTTCTCCACTCTTATGCTTCCTCCTTCATCCCTTCCTTATCCATGGTTGATAAGGTTAGTTTCGACATTCTCAAAAGTAAGTTGCCTCCAAAAATCAGCACCTTTAATAGTTTGATCTTTTCAGCCTTCCCCAATTCCTTCCCCAATTGTCTTGAATCTTTCATACCTTGGATGGAATCTACACAGAGAGTTGAAGTGCCTCTAGAAAATGTGTTGCACTCGATTACCGCTCTATTAGATTGTGCTCTAGAAAATTTAAGACGTAATTTTGAATGGTAGAAATGAGATTAGCAGTATTTTTTAGTACCCTATGAATGTATGTGCTATGTCATTATTTTATTAAGTAAATCCATCAAGGAAAATTTGGGAGCTACAAACCTCTTAGAGCATTACAGCCAGCTCTAGTGATACCTATGGTGCTCCTAATGGCACTAGAATCCCCCTAAGGTGCTCCTACCCAAGGAACTAGTGCCTCTAGGTTCTCCTATCCAATAATTAGTGCCCATGGGTGCCCTGACCTAGATGAAAACTCACAAACCATTTTTTTCATAATTTTTGTTCAAAGATTATACAACACTCTTCTTTTCATAAATAAATTGGAATGACATAATTAAATGAAAGTATAAGAAAAATGTTCTTGAGTAATGGGATAAAGGATCAATTCATAATTTGATGAATAAATATAAATTTTGACATACTTAAGGCCTACACATACACTCATTCAATCAAGAACTATCCAACAAAACATTCATGAATTAAAAATATAATTTTAAGAGATTCAATTATTCATGAAATTTCTATTGGTTACTCAAATTTTTTAATCCATTCAATAATTATTTTTCCCAACATCATACACTTTTAATATTGTTTATAGTTTCCATGATGATTCCATAGAGTACATAGTGTTCATACATTTTAATAAAATTTGAGTGAAGAGAATACTTTTCTTTTATGTCATAAATGTGATCAAATCAAAATCCACTTGAGCAAAATAAAAAGAGAGCCACCTCTCAATTTTATTAACATCATTAAGCATCAATGGAGGTTCATGACACTTTAGTCAACCCCTACGCTAGAAAAAAGAAACCATAGGTTTGGAAAACTTGAGTTTTACTTTAAAGCACACTCAAAGGTCTACAAAAAGACATAAGAATCTAGTCAAGGTCCATCACAATGCTCACCAAATAATTGCTACTTTTTCTTACAAGCTCCTCTCAATACTCTCACAAACAAACTCCTCTTAAGTTACCAAAAAGGTAAGAACAAGCACTTTTACACAATGGAGTTATTACAAATTCTTCATTAGTGATACACATGCTTATACCAAGAGAGCTCAACATAAAATGGTAAAAAAATTAAACAAGGTTTTGAAAACAATTGGTTTAACAAAATTTACAAACAAGGTCAATAAGGGTGTAAATAGAGACAAAGCCAAAATAATCAACATAATATTTCTTTAAAGGAAGGAAGAAAGTATATTAACAAGATAACAAATGTATAAATATATACTACATAAGCTAGCAATGAAGGAATTAGACACCTCATTTCAATTCATATTTTCTTATAAAGATCATCAAGATAAAGAAGAGGCACCATTCAATTCTTTCAAGCCTTTAAAGAATGCCCACAAATCACCATATGAGCTCATTCAAGCTATAAATTGTCCCTAAAGAGGAAAGCATTTATTAATCACCAAAGAGAGCTGCTAGAAGCTTCAAAACCCCATTCACAAATATACGGGAATCATCTCCAACAATTGGAAGAGTACCTAGATGTAAGAATTAGAATAAAAACCCACAAAGGGTTAAAATTCCAAAGAGAGCTGCTAGAAGCTTCAAAGCCCCATTCACAAATATATGGGAATCATCTCCAACAATTGGAAGAGTACCTAGATGTAAGAATTAGAATAAAAACCCACAAAGGATTAAAATTCCAATGTTCTCATGAACTTTCAATCCCTCCAAAAATTTCAATAAAGCTCTTCCCATGATTTTGCTCCCAAAATTCTATTCCTAAAATGAATTAATTAAACAAAGGGAGGAACATCTCTCAAGATAAAACCAATAAAAAATGTTAAATGACTCAACCCTAATACTTACATGTCCTTGCCAATTAATTGGTAGCATGCCTCTATTTTCTCTCAGGGAAACCCAAGACAAAAAGAAACTTAAAATACAACTCTCAAATGAGCACACAAAAAAAAGATATAAATATTATAATTAACATTACCTTAAATAACCAAAATCCAACTCAACAATAGGATGAATAAAATTAATTTTTAAAATAAATTATTTTCAACAAGCCTTGTGAATACACATAGATAAATGTTTAACAATATGGGGTGACTAGAACTCAAACTCAAAAATATAAAGTAAAGGAAATTAAATTAAATTAAAAAAAGTGAATAAAATTCCACTACTAAACTATATTCAATCAAATCAAAGCATATGAATTCTAACCCTTTTAATGTATGTGAAATTCAAAACAACATTAAAAATAAGATAACTAAACTATGGAGATACAACCCCAAGAGATGACAAGCATGATAATAGTCTCATTCATCCACAAGGTGGAATGAGATGGTACAAAAGGTGATCCATGGCAATACTTTCTCTACTTGCCTTTTGTTGTCCAATACTAATTTTTTGTACACTCAATGTGCACATCAAATATTATCTAAAATATATAATAGAAGTAATATCAGGTTAAATTGATATATCAACATATAATTAATGGCCTATAACATATCACATAATTGTTTATTCAATAAATACATAGTCACATTAAGGTTCATGATCATACCACATCATCTATGTGTTGATTAGATTAAAGATGGGAAGGGACTACACCCATTACAAAACAACCATAGAGGCCCAACGAGGGGGCTAATGAGAGATGAGACACCCAAAAAAAGGAATAGGAACTAACAGAATAGTCAAAAAACCCAAAACATAGAACAGTAAGAAATTAGCAGGGGACTCGGTCAACTATTGGTCTCCCAGAAGCTTAAGACCACTAATGGCCCACAATCCTTAGCCAAGAAGTGGAGTTTCTCATCAAAGGAAATGGGCCACTTGTGTGTACGTTGGATCTCCTCAGTACCGAGGAGAGAAGAACTACCTTCATTCTTGACTTTTTTTTTTTTTTTGAGTGACCAACATCATGACTATCCTTAGCTTCCCTTTTACCATGAATGTTGTAGAGTTCTTGTTGAAAGAACTATATAGTGACCATGGTATTCTTGATAGTCTCCTTGTTGTAATTCATAATTTCTTCTAGACACTTTAGGTTTTTATCCTAGATGTTGTGCATGGTGGAGATTTCATCCTACAAGTTCATCTTATCATCCTCTGTACCCACCAACGCTCTAATTTCTTCAACCCCACTTTCCTAATTTTCCCATTTATCAAAGGACTTAGTCAGGGAGGATAATAGATCTTGAATGCCCATCATCCTTGACCTCACCCAACCAATTCACCTTTAGGTTGAGCTCCTTCTCCTCTAGCACTTGGATTTTTTTCTTAGTTGTAATGTGTTGGTTCAGTAACCACTTAAGAATATCATTATGAATATTGACGACTATCAAGATATAATTCAACTTTTGCTTCAAGGAAACATATGAAGCACATGCATTGTTATCCAAATTGGGATCATTGGAGGCACCATCCAAATTAACACATAGGTTGGGGGATCTTTGAGGGTTGGGAGGATTAATGGCCAGGGGGTTTTGGAAACCTCGGGCACATCTTTATGGTAAAGGGAGCTAGTAGGGGAGTTGTCAAGGGTAGGTTCCCAAGACTCATCATGTAAGTTCTTCAATTTATTTGAGTTTTGAAAAATAGAGGTGGATATGGGGGTGGGATTAGAGAAAGAAACACTTTTTTTAGAGGCAAGAGTTGAGTCCTAAGTGACAAGGGATTTTCCACATGCCCTAGTATTTTGTAAGTGGAGGGCAGAGTCACCATAGGTCTAGTGGTGGAAAGTGGTATCTCCAAGGGATTGGCATGGTTTCTAATGAAAAGGGAGTTCTTTTTAATAGAGACTAAGGAATGAGATAGAGCAACCTGGTGGTGACATAAATGAAATATTAACCCCTGGTGGATGGGAAGGGTTTTACTTTTACCCTGCTCAAACTTTATAGACTATTCCAGAGAAGAGAGAACCCAATATTAACCCCTAGTGGATGGGAAGGGTTTTACTTTTTCCATATGTTGTAGGAGGAGGTTCTAGTTGTCCATAGGAGTTGACAAGGAGTTTGACTTGATCTAAATGGTGTTGTACATTAACAACATTAGAGATTAAGTCACACACATCATCTATGTTAACTTGTAATAATGTTTAATTAAATCTCAGAGTAGCTCGCATGAGTAAAGGTGTGGCAATAGCGAAGCTTAGCCACAAATCGTTTAATCACTACTCCCTCAGCTCTCGTCCCTCTATATAAATGAAGAATTAGATACTGGAGTGTGCAGATAAACTAAAGGAACTCACGAATTTCAGGTAGAGGCATCTATCATATTAACATGTACTTCACCTTTAACTAGATACACTTGCATATCATATTTCGTATGGAATTTTTTGGAACAATTCCTTTGTTACAACTTCAAGTGAGCAAGGTTTCAAGCATCTATCATATTAACATGTACTTCACCTTTAACTAGATACACTTGCATATCATATTTGCTATGGAATTTTTTGGAACAATTCCTTTGTTACAACTTCAAGTGAGCAAGGTTTCAATAAAGTCACTTATTGGTTGTTCCTATTTGACCTAAAATCCAAGGATCTAGCCATGGACATGTTGAGAAGAAACTTCCCTTGCAGACACTCTCCATTCATATTGTTCCCAAAGTAGAAGAGTTGGCAGAAGGTACTAATGCTTTCATCCATGTTAATTGGTTAATCTTTAAGAATGCAGTTTTCCAAGTGGCATCTAAATTTCATTACATACATCTGATCTTTTATCATTTACTAATCTTTTATCATTTACGAATGAGCAGACAAAGGTTCCTACACAATGAGTGCACTTTTAGACAATTCACCTACAAAACCCATTTCTGTAGTCCTTATTACTTATGGCTGTTCATACTGTTAAGGAAATTATATCCAAGCTTTCATTTTTTGAAAAGTTGGCTCCATTTTAAAAATTACTATTAATCCAACATATATGTTCTATCATAAACAATTTCTCATGCGTGCAGATGAGAAAAAATGATATGATGAGGATGTTCTTTCCAAAATCAATATGTTACAATTTCTTGAAATTATTTGAATAAAATAACCATGCATGCGATATATCATGGAATCCTTTGTTATTCTTTGTTTCAAAATTTAGAAATTTGTTGTTAGCCATTTAAGAGACCAAAATTTATCATTTATTTAAATTTCCCTTGTTTAATACACACTCTCCTCTATACATAGGAGCCGATCTCTCTTCAGATATCTGCTCAACCTTAGGTCAGGACTAGTCCTTTGGGTTAGATATGTGCCAAAATTTTGAAAAACCGATTGATAATATCCTTAGACCACCTTGTTGTTTTTATGTAGGCTTCTTCGAAACTCAAGGCAAATCATTTCCAGCTATATAATTTGATTGATTTTTTTCATTTTTTCATCTATTTTGATATGTTGAAGGATTTGGTAAATTGAAAATCTCAGGCAGATTTTTAGTACTTAGTACATTACTTCTACTTCTATAGATGTGAGATTTACTATATTGTGCCCTGCGTGGAATTTTAGGATCCTTAATAAATATTTTACTAATTGTTAACTATTGTATTTCAGATACAAATAAGAGGCAGGATACCAATTTTTTTGAGATGCATTGCTTAATAGAATTGGTAAATAGTACAAAATTTTATTTTCCTTAGAAGCGACTAGTAATGTGTCTGAAAAATATTCATTGATGTTCTTGACATAACAAAGATTCATTTCAGATTTGTGACATTTTCAATTTTAAACATACTTGTGAATAATAACCTCATTTAAATAACATTTAAATTGTGCATCATGCAAAATATTGAATCAACTATTTATTTCCTTCCCTTTGCAGATTGCATCAACTACTTATTTCCTTCCCTTTGCAGATTGCATTAAAGTGGAGTAACACCCAGCACAAGGGAACTTAGTGAAAAGTGACCTGTGAGATCCATATGCTATCATGAATGGAAAATTGAACCAATTAAAAGTATAACTCTTGGTATCTGATTGTATGAGGATATATCCATCTAGAAAACCAAGCTATTCATCATTTATCAACACAATCTTTTAAAATTTTAGTTTGTGTCACTACAATCCTTTGCCTTGTGACGTTTGGTCTTTAAAGTACAAAATCCAGTATGATGGCACAAAACTATGAAGAAATATGTTGTACAATCTACAAGGTTTGTAAGGAAGAATGTAACAAGTTTAATATATGTTGATGTGTTTTTTTATGCACTTCTCAACACAGGTAATGCGTAGATGCACTACCTCTCTTGAAAGACAATCTTCCACAATCAGATTGCAGAACACTATCCCAAGGTCTCTAATGTTAGTTCTTGATAGTGCTTGGAATATTTTAGTTGTTTGATGTGATTTGCTGGAATCACAAGGCAGTCTTACGTGGGTAATACAAAGCGTGGGAAGTTAGATCTTGAAATGGAGTTTTTAAGATAGGGAAGTTATTGTGCATTTGGCTATAGGTTCAAACAGTATTCGTAAACTCCATGTTTATCATTGGATTTAACTTTACAATGTGCAATGAACCTTAGCATAGGTTACTCATCAAATAAAATAAAAAAGGGTAGGGAAGAGAGAAGGTTCCTGGATCTGCAACTAATTGTGAACAGTGATGATGGAGTTCCTGCAATGGACAGCTTCTTGAAACAATATTCCACTTAACTAGAAATCTCACAGTATCATAGAACTTGTGCTATCTTCTAAGGCCTACAAATGTTTCATCTGTCATTCACTATATGTATGCATGAACAAATATGAAAGTTTTGGAGAAACTTCGAATTCAAGTCCAGACTAACTTTACACAGCTATCTACCAGCAACAAACAACAAAAACTATGGACTAAGAAGTCATCAACACAACAGGAATTTTCATGATCACAGGACAACACTCCTAAAATATACCAAAGCAAGGAAATAGTTAACTAGAATAGAAATGAAACCTAAGTTAAGCATCTGACAATGGAGATTGAATCAAGCAACATGTGAGAAACTTAGAAAATACACCAAGTCAATGTCTTTTCTTTATAAATTTCTGCAGCATGCCTTTACAACAACTCAACTCTCTTTGCAAATGAGAGGAGAGCTCTATGTATAGTGCCCAAAAGATCCAATGAATGGCCAAGATCAATTCTTATTGTGTGGCGAAGATTCATTACAAAATAGGGTTTCACCTACCCCCCAATATATCACAATTTAAAATTGCCTTTTGTCATTTTCCCTATTTTGTCCTCTACTGACGGCACTGTAGCTCTTTTGTCTCTAGCTGATTGTTGTTTCACTATAGCTACTCTTTATGGAGTTCTTCATGTTGGATGGGGTTGTCCTCCTACCTCTTAGAAGCCGTGTATTCTGTGAACTTGAGGATGACTGCTTGGAGCTTGTCTATTTCAACGATTTCATATCACAGCACCTGGTAGCTCCATTCTTTTGCATTATATTCCAGCCTTTTCCAATCCTCATCATACTTTGCACCTTCATCCCTGAATAGCTCTGATTGATCGAAGGCACAGGCAGCAAATCTCAGGAATTCTATTGTGAATTCACCAGTCATCCTGTCCTTCATCTTCTCTTGGAAGTAGAGCTTTATCTTCTCTAGATCCATTTGCACTGTGGCATGTCATACTTTTTCATTAGCTTGAGATAACGAGTGCACTTTGCCCTGATTTCCTTGATCCATTCAATGTTTGGATCCACCTTGCTCATGATTTGTTCCAGTCTTTCCCTCCGGTTGTCAAAGTCTCGTTGCCATACATCCATCAGCCAGTGATCATCTTTCTTAAATGCAAGCTTGTTTTCCCACGTGGCTTCTAGCATCTAAAGGATAGCCTTGATCCTTGGAAAGGTGGAGTCGTAGGTCGTAGGGAAGTTAGTGCAGAGCTTTCTCGTGCCCTCCAAAGATTGCAATAGATCTAAGAGCTTGTTGGTCGTTCGCATGGCCCAGCTAATTCCCATGTTTCTGACATATAAGACTTGTCAGAACTAGTCCTCTGTGGTATTTTCCAAGTTCTTCCTTCTTTCCATCTTATTGATTTGCTGCTTGGATAGCAGCTGGGGTGTGGTTGTAGATGTGGTAGGCAGGTCATCCACTGAAGACCATTGTTGTATGTAATCGGTTAAGGCTGCGACCTATGCCTTGAGCTCATCCTTCGAGATCTTATCTTGTTTTATCAAATGCACCACCATAGCCACTGACTCCTTAAGGTGACCGACTTTCTGCTCTCTAGTGGCGGTCCCCAAGTCGATGGTGAAGATGTTGTAACTCACCCCAGCCTGGCCAATCATAGGTGTTGCTATTTGCATTGCTCGAGACCTAGAAGCATCCATCATCACCCTGGACCAGACTTTAGGCTTCTTCTCCTTCTTTTTTGTGAATTGAGCTCAAGCCAAGATGGCCTCTAACCTCGCCCTTGGGTCCTTTAGTACTGAGGTTTTTCTTTGAAGTTGCCTCTCTAACCACTCAGGCACAATAGATTTTCCCTTAGGTGAATCATGGCTACCCTCGCCCCTCCCAGTCAAGGTCAAGGTTTCTACTCCTTTTTCCTCTAGGGACTTTTCTTTCTCCTTGGCAGGATCTCCCTCTTCCTCGTCGAAATCTTGGGCGAACATGAGGCGTTTGATAGGAAGCACAATGGACAATTGTTGTATGGGACTTTCTTGCTCTGTCGTCTCTTCCTCTTTCTTTTCCTCAGCATGTTCAATCTCGTGCACATGTTCTACTAATTGCCCGACTTCGAGGCTCTCGATAGTTTGGGTCCCACCCTCAGTTTTTTCTTCCTACTATCATTCTTCTTTTGCAAGGGGCAACCATTCTTCCTCTGATTTGGTGACCTTTGGTTGTTGGGCTAGTTCTTCTTCAAGATCATCATCAAAGGCCTGCACGATTACCCTACCACTAGTGCTACCTTCCTCATCCCTACTCTTCGAGGAACTAGTTCCCTCCTCTTCATAGGCCACCCTGTCAATTACTCGATGCTCATATTCTGGGTGCTCGTGGTATTCATTAGCCTCCTCCTCATAGGCCCCTGAGGCTTCTTGTTCTCATTCCTCCCACTCCTTAGAGATTAGCATGGCGGCTTCCATAGCCAGTGGCCCTATCAGCGGTTGTGAAGGCTGAGTAGTAGTGAGGGCTTGTGCAAGGGTAGCTTGAAGAGTGATATCCATTAGGATCTGGGATAGCTCAGGGGGAAGATTTTGCATATGTCTCGAGAGGGCCTCAGGCATGGTGGAAATGGGAATAGGTGCTATCACCATTTCCATAGTGAGTGATGTGGATTGTGACATGGTAGCAGAGGAAGGGGGTGTAGTTATGGCACAAGAGGAGTCGACAATTATTACAGACTCAGACGGAGGCGAAGGGGCAACATGCATAGAAATGTCCACTGCCGGCAAGGATGTGGCAATCATAGCCAGAGAGGTAGGTGGCACAATGGCAGGGGCAGGGAGAGCCAAGAGAGGTTCCAATTGATCTGTACCCCTCACCTTCTCCTCCTGGGTTGAGGGTTGTTCCATGGCTCTCCCCGCTTGTTTTAGCCTTTTAGAGGGTGAGCCTCTCGCTTCTTTCCTTGCATAGACCCTCGGGTCTGGAGACTATTATGTTTCTGTCCCCTTTCTCTTCTTGGATCTAGTGAACGGAGGAGACTTGGAGGTCTCGCCAATAGAAGTGGTGTGAGCGGCATCCTCTATGGCACTTGGCTCACTTTTGACCCCTTCGTAAGTCAAAATTACTCCTTGCCACTTTAATTGAGCTACTTGCCCATCAACCCACTCCTTAGTATGAGCCAAGATTGGCTTAGTTATAGTGTCGAGGTCATTGACCTCTTGCTCATCCTAGTCAATTGACGGTATCGACAAATTGGCGACCGCAGGGTACCTGGGGTGCATTATGGTGCTCTTGTCTTCCTTGACCTAGTCTGGTATGGGGAAAGGCTGCACCTTCCTTACAAACTGCACAGTCATTTGCATATAGTGCCTTGCACAAACCTCTTTATCATCCTGGAAATCCCCCTAGAAGTCTTCAATGTGATGTAGATGAGCGAACCCTTGTCCCAATGCCTTCCTGACGTGGCCATGCGGGTGTATCCACGGGTGAGTAGTGTGTAGGTAGAAATGGTAATCTTTTAGTTCTTTCTCAGAGTTACCAGCACACTGGGAAGTTTGCAATCCATACATGCCCTGACCCAGAGTCATGGGATAAGAAATCCCTACTATGTCTTTGCTGTTGAAGATTGCTTGTATGTGTTGGAGTTGTTGGGAAAGCTCCAGAAGTATGATTCGGTCATTGGGGTATCGAGGCAACCTGTTTGGCCTTTCAATGAAGCCCTGGGCACAGATGTATGTAAACTTCAGGTATTGAATGAAGAGGAAGGCATATTGTTTCAAAAATTCCCTGGCACTGTGGGAGACCCTCCTCTCGAAGTCTCCGACAATCATTCAGATAATATAGCCAATGAAGGCATTGTTTACTCTACAATATTCCCTTTTGAAGTTCTGGTACTGGAGCTACGAGTACCTATCATATGCCTTGAGTTTTCACCCTTACTCCTGATCGGGTGCCACAAATAACCCGTTGTACTATCTCTGATCCACGAAGGAATAGACAAGATAGGAACTCATATAAAATTTAGAGCTCTTCTTCACGTTGACGAATTGCTCATGGGAGCAGTTGCTTATTATACCTCCCAATAGAATGAAGTCTTTGTGATGATATGCTCATTCCCCCGAAGAATTTGTTCAACGAAGTACACCATCCATTCCTGAAATTAGGCGGCCACAGGAAGACCCTTCACTCTACTTAACATGGTGACCAAGTCATGGTAATCTTCGTGGAAGTCATAGCGGAAGAGTTCTTGAGGAACCTTTGTAGCGCTGCCCCACTTTTCTTTGAGCCAATGCTGATTTATTACCCTTTTACAGCCTGTCGGATTATCATCCCATGCTGCTTGGCATTCCTCTATGTTGGGCACTTCCATTTGTTGAAATGTGGGAATATGGAAGGTTTTTCTGATTCCTTCAACTGACATGTCGACGAGGACATTGCCCTCTCTATCAATGATTCTCCTTGTGTCGGCTTGATATGCCTCCCAACAAGCCATGACCAACTTGGGGGCCACAAGGGATGGAGGGAACCCAGCAGCCTTTTCTATTCCGCTTTGCCTTATCAGCCTTGCATTTTTGGTCATTGGATTGACCCTGACCCTTTGTGTGAATTCGTCAATATTGACATGGCCTATGTTGGTATCGGTGATCTCCTTCCAATCGGTGGTGACCTTTGAGTGTAGAGGCTCACCCTGGAATTGGTATTTCATCTGGTCCTTGTCCTCTTTCCCTTGAGGAGTCTTGCCTGACCTTTTCCCTTTGTCCTTCTCGACGGGTGCCCCTAAAGGTCCCACACCCGATTCCATATATTCTGCAAGCAAAGGCGTAGTCAGCACAATGGATCACAAAAGTATTCATGTTAGCCGAAATCTTAAAGATAACATTTAGTTTAAACAATCCATTAAGTAAAACATGACCCTTTATCTCCTGATGTCATTGATCTTTTGATTGAGGGCATTTGGACAGTCTAGGCCAAGAGGGATGGACTTCCCTGGCAGAAATGCCACTTCAAAAAGGAAAATAGGGTGGAGGGCTCCCAGAGATTCTCTTCGGTCAAATTTTAGCACTTTGAGAGGTTCATAATGAAGAGGACTGAAATTAAGCATGTGGGTCGAAGTTAGATTTCATATCTGGGCTCATTTGGATCGGTTTGGGAGAATCTAGAAGTCCTAGGCTAGAGAGCCGGTTGGAGATGGTAGTTTGGAACAAAAAATTGAAAATGGAATTCTAGAGATAGAACTCCAGGGTCCAGGGTCTGGTAGGCTGTAGGGCAACTAATAGTTTGTAACTTCACTTTTCACCTTTCAGGACTGTGATACTGGGAAGGCATTCATCTTTCGCCATTTGGGACAACAAACATTGGGTAGAAGTCCAGAGGCGGAAGCCCAGCAGTTAGGGCCTAGTGAACCACAAATTGGCATGAGTCCTCCGTGGTGGGGTAACGTTCCGGAGAGATGCACAAGTCTCACTGACAACTAGGAGCAAGACCAGGCCCAACACAGACATCTGCCTTTGGATTTCATTTTCAGTTCAGCAGCGATTAGGAAGGCAGAGCCTAGAGGTTAGAACAGCGGGCAAGAATTTTATTTGGAACAGCGGACAAGGGAAGGAGTCCCGCACAATGGAGTCTGGCTAGAAGGAGGGTGTTTCTTGTTCAAATGACATCCAAGCGGTGAACGGAGGTCTGAAGCCCAAAGGTCAGAGGGACGTCGAGTAATCGTCAGGAGAAAGGTGGTGTTGTTGTGAGGTCCTACGATGGATGAACATCTCCCCGGTAGCGAAAGAAGGACAAAATCCCAGGAATGGATGTTCGGAGTCCCGGTCCTGAGAGACCCAAAGGGTGCTTGTCCAATTTGAAATGCCTGCAGCGAGGAGAAGGGTGGGGCCCGGAACTCAGAGGGATGGGCGAGGATTTCCCCTCGGGATAGTGGATAAGGAAGCATGGAGACCCGGCATTTGGAGCCCAGCACGGATGAGGGCATTCTTTGTTTAGCCAGGACTCCAACCAGAATATGGAGGCCCGAGGTTCGGATGGCAGGGCTCCGCCAGAAACTCAGAGGCAGGCACGGTGGAATCTGAAAGGGACTCTAGAGGGCAGGATCCATGAAATCAAAGGGCGCTCGACCAACTTTGAAATTCCCACAGCGAGGAGAAGGGCAGACCCCAGAGCTCGGAGGGGTGGGGAGAGTTCACTATTTCAACACAGCGGCATCCAAGGTGACTTCCAAATGAGGAAGTCTGACGGCTTGGTCCCGACAGGGGTAATTCTCGTCAGAAGGAATTTTCATCGTTTTGGTATGGACGGCCAAGATAGGTCCCAGGGCCGAAGGGGATGATCTCCCTGTGCAAAGAATAGCCACGACAAGGTGGAGCTCTGAATCGGTCATGAGAGCACCCTCGAAGGTTTCTTAAGTTTTCAAAACATGGGTTTTGTTCGCGGTGCCGTATTTTATCATTTGCATGCCTTCTTGATGATTGTTATTCATTTAAATCCTTAGAAATCATGAAAATAATGCTCGAGAGGGAAAACAGAGGACTTACCTCGAACACTCGATGCGGGGAGATGTGGGATCCACTTACGATCAATGAAGTGACAGTGAGAGCAATGAGCGTGAAGGTGTCGAAGACAGTGGGATCCTCTTGCAAGTTCTCTGATCGCTCTACAACTCTGTCAAGTGATAATGAAGCGCTCGAGCAGGTCTTTTATACCCCTAATCGCCAATAATGACCCTATTAAATGTAGGTACGGCTAGAGAAAGGTTGGTGAATTTGAAAATCGGCAACAGCAGTGGGAGACCTGGAGTACAACAGTCAGGGGGCACAGGACGGTGACCGCTTGAAGATTTAGACTCGGTTGGATCAGCAGCAGCCGAGAGAGAGTCGGGGCCTGAAGGGTGGAGTTCTGCCAAAGACCTGCCATTAGAGACGATGGAACCATCACGAAATTTCAGACTCAAAATTATGAAAGATCAGGCCCGAAACACTAGTTGATAGTCAGGACTTCCCACAAACTCCTCATCAGATAAATATGGTGGTGGGACCTGAAAGGCAAGACGCCACCAGAGGTTTTCCGTGAGGAATGGTGAGACACTCTTGGAACCCCGGGAGCAGAACTCCGGGGTCCGGGGACTGGAGGGTTAAACAGCCGTCGAGATTTCCACAGATTGTAGAAAGAGAATAGGAGTTTGGACCCCAGGGTCTAGGAGGACGTGAACCGAGCGTCATTGGGAATGACAGGCGCAACAGGGAAACCCGGTAAAGGAAGCCCGAACGGCCAGGGCCGACAGGGCCCAAGGCCGTTGGCAGGGTCAAATTGCCAAGGGGACTCCATGAGGCACCAGAACATGATAAAATTAAAAGGGGAAGGTACAGTCAACTTATGGTAGGACTTTAAAGCAACATTGACCATTCGGAACACCAAAAAGTGGGGCACATAAAATGAGGCAATGACAAAAATGACCTGACAAGGGGAAAGAAAAGAGGGTCCCCATTCCGAATGGGGCATGTGTGCTAAGGGCACAAAAAATGGTGACTCTGCTGGAGAACGCTCCCAAGCGTTCTAAGGATAAATATTCATTCAGGACCCAGAATCTCTAGTTTCGCAGACCAGGAGTGGCTTCCATAGATAAATCTAGGAGAACGAGATCCTTAATTGAGTCAGTTTACAGGACATCTTAGAAGTGTGTGTAGTGAGTTCATTGCTTTCCTTGAGATAGTGACCAGGGTTACGAATTCAACTGAGTGAGCTACAGAAATCGTCTAATACCAAAAGTAACCTGGACATTGCTCTGCTGCAGGCCAGGCATCCATAGCCCTGATGGAGTTGTCACTGCAGTTCCACGGATATTGCTCTACTACCAGTCAGGCATCCATAGCCCCAATAGAGTTACCCACACACCCATACGGTCATTTACTTTATCATAGTTCCTTTGCTTTTTTTTCTTTGATATTTCCTTCAATGTTCCCTTTTTATTTATCATTTTTCTTGACCGGGTAAGCACTGAAGCCTACAATAGGTTTGAGACTGTAGTGGTCACTGGAGCAGACTTAATATTTTTCACTCACTAGGGTGTCATAACAACCATGGCACAGTCCTTTAGAAATGATTATTATGTGTTTTGTGTGAGATTTGAGATGTGCATAAGAAGATCCAATCCAGGGTCAAGTTCTGAGCAGAGTTCAAACAAGGAAATAATTCATGGATAGCTTTTAGAGACAGATAGTCGAGAGTGAATGTTTAGCCGAAGAACACAAAGGATGGACAACAAAGTAAACCACTTGTCGAGCAAGCACGACCACCGCTAAGGGGCGGGAAACAACTTTTTGAAATAAAATTGTTGGGAGGGAGAAAACAAAAGAGTGACACAAAACAAAAAATGCAAGCAAACCAGAAAAGCAATCTACCCTAACCTATGTACAAATATTTACAAAGAAGAGCTCAAATGAGATCAGGCCTAGAAGTAATGCTTCAAGTGCTACCCATTGACCGGCAACGAGACGTTCTCACCAGTTAAGGTCTTTAGGCGGAAGGTATTATCTCCCAAAATCTCAGCTATTTGAAAGGGGCCAAGCCAGAGCTTGTCGAATTTGTTGTGTCCCCCTTTCTTTTCATGGGCCTTGTCCCAATACAGGACCAGATCTACAATTCTAAAGGCTTTGATCTTGGCTTGGCGGTCGAACCATCTTTTAACTATGCCCTGATGTTTGGTGAAATTTTCTATTGCACAGACTTGAACTTCCTCTAACTGCAAGAGCTCAACTAACCAAGCTTCCCTACGATCTCCTCCTTCATAAAAATCATTGATGAACTGAAGAGTAGGAATCTTCAGATGGATAGGAAATATATTTTCTAGGCCATAAACAAGATGGAACGGCGAATTGCCAAGGTTAGCCTTGTGGCGAGTGCCATCAGCCTAAAAGGCGAAACGGAGTTGGGTATGCCAGTCCTTAGGATTCCTATCTAGCAATTTTTTTATTACGGTAATCAATTTTTTATTTGTAGATTTAGCGATGCCATTGCCTTGGGGGTAGTAATTGGATGAAAACTTAAGGGCAATCCCATAGTCAAATGCCCAACTAGCAAATTTCAATGAAGCGAAAGTTGGTCCATTGTCACATACCAAAGCATAAGGACAACCAAAGTGATTTAAAATGAAACTTTCTAAGAAATTAGTAACTACTTCAGTTGTGCATTGCTTACATACTATTGATTTTTTCCATCAAGTATAGTAATCAGTAGTGGTAAGAATGTACCTGTGTCCTACAGATGATGGAGGGCTTATCGAACAGATAAAGTTGAGACCCCATTGTACAAACGACCTTACCTCCAGCACAAGCTATAGTGGGACAACAACATTCTTTTCCCTGGTGGCAGTGGTATGGCACATGTGATATGAGTGGACAAGACAATGAGCATCCTTGAATATAGTTGGCCAATAATACCCCGCTCTCAATATCTGATGTGCTGTGGAAGAAACAGAACCATGGCCTATGCCAAATTTGTCATGGAACTCTTTCAAGACTCGATTTGCTTCTTCCTTACCCAGGCATCTTAAGTAAATGCCTTCACGATTCTTCTTGTAGAGAATGGAACCTTGTAGCATGTAACCATTGCTTTTAAATCTAAGGACCCGCTTTTGGACTCCTTGCAAGTGCGGTGGACACTTATGATTCAGCAAATAATAGATGACATTCTGGTACCATTCTTCAGGGGAGACATCCTCAAGCTGGTACTATTGCACAGTGAGTTCAAGTCTAGCTTCTACTACTGCTTCCACAATCGTGCGGGTGAGTGCCTATCCTCTCACCAACTTCATTGGTTGGATCTCCATGTCATATTCTTGGAGCAGAGTTACCCATTTAGCTCTTCTTTCACCCAATTCATTTTGCATGAGCAATGTTTTTACTATTGGGTCTAGGACAATGGAAAATACCTTATTGCGTAGGATGTAGTGTCTAAATTTCTTCACCCCTCTAACGAGAGCATACTCCTTCTTTCTACATTGTGATATTGCAATTCAACATCCTTCAGGGGAGCACTCATGAAGGTGATCGGGTGCTCATTTCCTTCCTCATCCTTCTAGGTCAACATGCTAGCATAGGAACGCTCTGAAGCGAACGAGTAGATGTAGAATGGCTTCAGATAATCCAGGTTGACTAAAACAGGTGCCTTGGTGATGGCCCATTTGATTTCCTCAAAAGCTTGTTTGGCGTCGGGTGTCCACTCAACTTTGACATCTTGTTTCAACATAGCATTGATAGGTTTAACAATCTCCACGAAACCCGTGATGAATTTCTTCACGAAATTGATTTTTCCAAAGAAGGATTTTAATTCTTTCTTGCTACCTGGGGGCAGAATTTTGAGTAAGGACTCGATACGTTCAAGGTCTATAGAGATACCCTATTCTAAAATGATGTGCCCAAGCAATCTGCCTTCAGTCACTCCAAAAATGCACTTCTTGGGGTTAAGGGAAACCCCGAACTCCCTACATCTTTGAAACACTTTGCACAAATCAGAGATGTGATCACCTCTTTTTTTAGAAAAAAAAGTTAAATCATCCATGTAGATGATTATGCACTTTCCAATCATATCCTTCAAGGTGATATCCATGGTACGTTGGAAGGTGGCACCGGCGTTGATGAGCCCAAAAGGTATTCTCCTACACGCGAACATCCCCCACTTGGTGGTGAACGCCGTTTTATGACGATCCTCATACTATATCATCACCTGGTTATACCTAGAGTATTTGTCGAGGAAAGACATCATCTGGGAGCTGTTGACGATTTGCAACACCTCATCCAATGAAGGGACTGGATAATTATCTTTCTCCAAAGCTCAGTTCAAATTGCGGAAGTCCATGTACAATCTGATCTCCCCATTCTTTTTTCTAACTGGGACCAAATTGGCCACCCACATAGAGTGTTTGACTGAGAAAATAATCCTTTTCGATAGCAATTTCTATACTTCTTTGTAAATGACGGGTTCCAACAAGGCATTCATAGGACGTTGTCGCTGATGGAATGGCCTCACTTCTATCTTGAGAGGGATGGTGTGCGTAATGATAGAAGTGTCATATGTCTTTAAATATTTGTAGCTCCATGCCACCATGTCATGATATTTCTACAATGCATCTGTTATTTGTTTATTTTCCTCTAGCGTGCATACCTTGCCAATAAAAACATTCTTGATTTCCTCACCTGTCTTGAGGTTGTGAGCATCGCACTGGTTGCTTATGGCTTCTTTCTTCGTTTGCTGGTTCTGGCCTTTGATCTGGTCGAATTCAAACACACGTTCCAGCTGAACCATGCCTCTGGGGATCATATTGGTTTTGAGGTTAATAACCCCTTCTATGTCTAGTTCGGCTTCCTACGGATCAGCTTCATCAATTATTTGAGTTGCGAAGACATCGGAACTTGTGATGAATTCAAGAATATGTTTTTCATCATTAAAAACCTGTAAGTGGGTAACATTATCTAGGATCGATGGCATGGATGTCAGCTCGACTGTGAATTTTTTGAGCATAGATAAAGAGAGGGGTTTTAAGGTGCTGGCCACTTGAGCCAAAGCATCAGTTGTTCGATTTTGAGCACGAGGGATCAATTGTATATTGAATGCATTTAAGCCCTCAAGGAGATCCCAAACCCTGTGCCTATAATTGGTGAGCCTTCTATCATGACAGGAATATAACTTCCTAACCTGTTTAACCACTAGTTCGGAATCCCCAAAAACTTGTAGCATTTTCATATTTTTCTTCAAGGCCATGAGAAGGCCATGGACCAGGGCCTCATATTTTGCTACGTTATTGGTGCAATAAAATTGCAATCTATGGGCAGCAAGAAAGGTCTTACCCGTTGGACTGATGAGTTTGAACCTAGCTCCAGCTCCTTTCTTGGACTTGGATCCATCAAATCGGAGCATCCAACACGTGGAAGGTTCTTTATCCTCAGGTCTGATTAAGTTCTTGTTCCCTTTCAGCTAGGTGACTGGCTCCATGATCTTAAGGGAATTTTCTGGGTCAATGTAGTGACCAACAGGTGGTTCTATTGGTGCCTCCTTTGAGATTTCAATCCGAGGAGCAGCTGATCCTTTAACATGTTTGACTGCCATTTGACATAAGCAATAATCAAACTCAGAGTGGGCAGCATTGTGAACCCTGCACCAGTTTGGCAATAAGAGACCTTGGAAATTCATCTAGGTGCCCAAGCTAAGTTGGTTGCTAACACACTTTTCCAGGAACTCCTGAAAATCATTGAGTAATCCCCAGTCATCGTCTTCATCAGGCCCGTCATCTGGTTCCACCAGCCCTTCTGTACTCGGGGATATTTGAGTGGAATCTATCAGACGACTACACAGCACTAGGAGTACTTCGTCGGCACATTCCTCATGGAGCTCAACCTTGTTTTGGTTGGAAAAAGGATGGTAATTCCCTAGGTCGGTCATGGCAAACAACACCTCATTAATATTATTATACTTCGTGATCATGTATTTCATACGGGGTTCACAGTCAATATAGATTTGATTTGGCAGCCCCTTCCATGGTAGCCACATGTGAGATAGGTCTATGGCGGTATATCCATTCAATGCCTTGGTGAATTCCCTTCCCAAGATGATTCCATATGCATTGGGGATGTCTGCCACTTGAATATCAATGACTTGTATTCTTGAGTTTGTGGCAATTTGCATCGGGATCTAATTTATTTCTCTTATGATGATAATCTTTGTTTTGTCCAACTGGGTCACCTTCCTCTTTGAAGGCGTGGGGGTGATGCCAAGAGCCTTGCATACTGCCAAGGGAATGACATTGGTAGATGCTCCTGAGTCAAGCAAGCAGTTATGCAAGTTCTTCCCAAAGATTCTAATGGTGGTCAGGAAAGGGGGAGTTTCCAATCTCCCTTGGAAGATGCCCATAGACATATCTACGTGAGCTACTTGACCCTTGTTCTTATCACTACCTTTATCCCTATTCTGCCTAAATGATAGGTCTTTGGAAAACTGCCTATTACTCTACTCTGGTTCCTTTTCAATTTGTTTACCTGTGGATTGATTTACATGGATATCCTTCATTTTCCCAGTATAATCTTATATTTCTGGTTCTTGCCTAGGCTCTTCAAAGGTAACCCTCTTAGCTGGCATTTCTTGCGTTGTACTGGAAGATGGAGTTCCATTAAGGATCCTAAAAAAGGCATGCCTTATAGCAGGGACTTTGAGTAATTCAAAGGCTGACAAACTGATTTTTACCCTTTTGAACTCTTTTGCCACATACTCACTCATTTACTCAATTCTGAATTAAAAGCTTGGCCTATGGCAGAACTAGGAGGTTGGACTTTCGTTTGACTAGACGAATTTTGGGATTGGCCTTGAGGCCGATTTTGTGACTGGTTTTGAGATCTGTTCTTGTTGAGGTATTGGGTAGGTATATGGAGAAGTCTAGGATTATTGCTGGCATTAGGATCAGGCAGAGTGGTGAAATTGTTTGGTAGGGTAGAAGTTGTAAATGGTCCACTCGCTTGTCTATTCCTAAAGAAGTAGGGAGTCAACCTTTGATGGAACATGTAGACCTCATCTACAATTGGCTCCTCTTCATCTACTTGACCATTATCTACTGAATCAAAAAGCTGAGCCAAAGTTTGTTCGTTACTTACCTCTTGCACTTCTCCATCCTCAATAGGAGTAGGCTCAACTTTAGGCTTGTTGTGGTCGCCTCGCAGAAATGACGCTTGATTCACCACAAGACAGGAGGAATCGTATGGCTCATATGGGACGATGTCCCTACAGCCAACATTGTGTACTACATTCTGCACTTCTACCTAGAATATTTCAGTAGCTGTCTGGAATTCAGGGCAATCCAACTCAGAATGTTTGCTGGTTTTGTGAATCTTGCACCATTCAGACAAGGCTGCCTCAGCAAGGTATACTCCACTGGTCATTTTTTCGTTGCTTGCCAGTTGATCGAAAGGCGTAGGGACACCTCTGTTATTGGGTCTAGTGTTCCATGTGTGATTCTGCCTCTGAGAAGGTCTCCTTTCTAAATTCTATTTTTCCCCCTATCATAGTTCTGCCTAGAGGAAGTGCTTGCTTCTGGATTATCCCTACTGTCCCTATTGTCCCGGTTGTCTCGGTTAAGATTAGCCTGGAAATTATGCTGGGAGGCCTATAACTGATTATTCTAATTTTTTAGGTGCCTTATTTTTGTGGACATTTTCTTTATCATCTCAGTTAGTTCCTCTAACTTGTCTTTCTCAGTCCCATTCCTAGGCGACAGCGCTGGATTTTGGAGAAAAGCGGGCGGGGCTGTCGGTTGATTCTGATAAGCTAGAGAAAATTTTGGTTCTGATAGATACAATGGCACCTGAGGCTACTTGGAATACACCCGCTATTGTGGAGCAGCCTGAGAATAGTTATATTGTGGTTGAGGCTACAAATAGGAAGGTGCAGGAGGTGCATAATTCAGTGGCTGCCTCAGATGTGGGACAATGGGAAACTTAGGCACTTGATTCATAAGAGGGGTCTGATGAGCGAATGCTTGATTTAGTCTTTGAATCTGCATCAGGTGAGCTACCGGCCCCAAAGAAGGTAGCGGGCTGGAGATATTCTGCCCCAAATCTGCACTGGCGACAATAGCCTCTGTATAGGCGGTCACCAAGGTAGTGAGTGTTGGGCACATCCTTTTCACCAAAGCTAACATGAGGTTATCCAACACCGCATAGTAGACTAGGAGAGCCACAACATCATTATGAAGGTACGAGTCCTGAAGCCTTGTATAGGCCTGATGAAAATGATCATTGAAGGACCCAATAGGTTCGTTGACTTCCCTTCTAACATACATAAACTGCTAGTAAAGTTCTAAAGGGCTGATGGGAATCTTATATTTTTGAAGGAAGGCATTCTTCATCAAATTCCATGAGGTAATGGATCTACTCAAAATATTGATGTACCAATAGAAAGCTTCTTCCCCCAACAAAAGTGGAAAAAGGCGGCATGCGACATTCTCATGGTCGACTTGCATTTCAGTGATGGTCGTCTCAAATATTTTGATATGTTCCCCAGCTGTTCTCTGTAGGTCGCGAGGATGGAACTTTGAACAAAAGCCCTTCGGATTCTTAGGCATATCATGATAGGTGGTGAAATGTATCAGCGAAGGGTTATGTGCTAACCAAGCCATGGAGGGTGGCGGAGGTGGTATCTGTTGTTGGAAAATGGCAAGTTGGGGTAGCACCTAAAATAAAACAACAATCTGTGGCTGCACTTGAGCTGCGGCTAATTGGGTTGCGCCCTGGGCTGGAAGGGCCGAGAGAGGAGCAATCCCTTAGCTGCCGGAGATAGGAGGTGCAAATGTAGTTTGAGATGGTTGGGTGGAAGATGAAAGCTAGCCGAATGAAGGTGAGGGTGGAATTGAAGTGGGTGAAATGGAGGAAGAGGAAGAGGGAATGCTACTTCACTTAACTCTCTTCGCCCTTGTAGTAGGTTGTAATTCTTCAAATTCTCCCTTGTTTGGTGTTGACCGTAGAACTCTTTGAAATATTTCTTGGGAAAATGATCCTATTTGATCCAGCTTCGCCTTTAACCTTTAGCCTTTGTATTCCAACTTCAAGCCCTCCTTCTAGCGCCTGTTTTGTTGATGTGTTTTTTATGCACTTCTCAACACAGGTAATCCGTAGATGCACTACCTCTCTTGAAAGATAATCTTCCACAATCAGATTGTAGAACACTATCCCAAGGTCTCTCATGTCAGATCTTAACAGTGCTTGGAATATTTTAGTTGTTTGATGTGATTTGCTAGAATCACAAGGTGGTCTTACGTGGGTAATACAAAGCGTGGGAAGTTGGATTTTGAAATGGAGTTTTTAAGATAGGTATGTTATTGTGCATTTCATTGTAGGTTCAAATAGCATTCGTAAACTCCATGTTTATCATTGGATTTAACTTTACAATGTGCAATGAACCTTAGCATAGGTTACTCATCAAATAAAATAAAAAAGGGCAAGGAAGAGAGGAGGTTCCTGGATCTGCAACTAATTGTGAATAGTTATAATGGAGTTCCTACAATGGACAGCTTCTTGAAACAATATTCCACTTAACCAGAAATCTCATAGTATCGTAGAACTTGTATTATCTTCTAAGGCCTATAAATGTTTCATCTATCATTCATCATATGCATGTATGAACAAAGATGAAATTTTTGGAGCAGCTTCGAATTCAAGTCTAGACTAACTTTACACAACTATCTACCATCAGCAAACAACAAAAAATGGACTAAGAAGTCATCAACACAACATGAATTTTCATGATCACAGGATAGCATTCCTAAAATCTACCTAAGTAAGAAAATAGTTAACTAGAACAGCAATAAAACCTAAGTTAAGCATCTGACAATAGAGATTGAATCAAGCAACATGTGAGAAACTTAAAAAATACACCAAGTCAATGTCTTTTCTTTATAAATTTCTACAACATGCCTTTACAACGACTCAACTCTCTTTACAAATGAGAGGAGAGCTCTATTTGTAGTGCCCAAAAGATCCAATGAATGGCCAAGATCAATTCTTATTGTGTGGCCAAGATTCATTACAAAATAGGGTTTCACCTACCCCCAATATATCACAATTTAAAATTGCCTTTTGTCATTTTCCCTATTTTTTCCTCTACTAACGGCACTATAGCTCTTTTATCTTTAGTTGATTGTTGTTTCACTGTAGCTACTCTTTAGGGAGTTCTTCATCCTCGACAGGGCTGTCCTTCTGCCTCTTAGAAGCTGTGTATTCTATGAACTTGAGGATGACTGCTTGGAGCTTGTCTATTTCAATGATTTCATATCATAGCACCTGGTAGCTCCATTCTTTTGCATTATCTTCCAGCCTTTTCCAATTCTCATAATACTTTGCGCCTTGGTCCCTGAACAACTCTGATTGATCGAAGGCACAGGCATCAAAACTCAGGAATTCCACTGTGATTTCACCAGACATCCCATCCTTCATCTTCTCCTGGAAGTAGGGCTTTATCATTTTCAGATCCATTTGCACTGTGGGCATGTCATACTCCATCATCAGCTTGAGATAATGAGTGCACTCTGCCCTGATTTCCTTGATCCATTCAATGTCTAGATCCACCTTGCTCATGATTTGTTCCAATCTTTCCCTTCGGTTGTCAAAGTCCTGTCGCCATACATCCATCAGCCAGTGATCATCTTTCTTAAATGCAAGTATTTTTTCCCACATGGCTTCTAGCATTTGAAGGATAGCCTCGATCCTTTGAAAAGTGGAGTCGTAGGTCACAGGGAAGTCAGTGAAGAGCTTTCACGTGCCCTCTAGAGACTGCAACAGATCTAAGAACTTGTTGGCTGTTCACACAGCTCGGCTAATTCCCATGTTTATGACATATAAGACTTGTCGGAACTAGTCCTCTATGGTCTTTTCCAAGTTCTTCCTTCTTTCCATCTTATCGATCTACTCCTTGGATAGTAGCTGGGGTGTGGCTGTGGATGTGGTAGGTAGGTCATCCACTGAAGACCATTATTGTATGTAATCGGTTAAGGCTGCGACCTATTCCTAGAGCTCATCCTTCAAGATCTTATCTTGTTTTATCAAATGCACCATTGTAGCCACTGACTCCTCAAGGTGACCAACTTTCTGCTCTCTAGTGGTGGTCCCCAAGTCGATGGTGGAGATGTTGTAACTCATCCCAGCCTGGCCAATCATAGGTGTTGCTATTAGCACTACTCGAGACTTAGAAGCATCCATCATCACCCTGGACCGGACTTTTAGCTTCTTCTCCTTCTTTGTCATGATTTGAGCTTGAGCCAAGATGGCCTCTAACCTCATCCTTAGGTCCTTTAGTACAAGGGTTTTTCTTTCAAGCTGCCTCTCTAACCACTTAGGCACAACAGATTTTCCCTTAGGTGAATCATGGCCACCCTCGCCCCTCTCAGTCAAGGTCAAGGTTTCTACTCCCTTTTCTTCTAGGGACTTTTCTTTCTCCTTGGCAACATCTCCCTCTTCCTCGTCAGAATCTTGGGTGAACACGACGCGTTTGATCGAAAGCACAGTGGACAGTTGTTGTATGGGACTTTCTTGCTCTGTCATCTCTTCCTCTTTCTTTTCCTCAGCATGTTCAATCTCGTGCACATGTTCTACTAATTGCCTGACTTCAAGGCTCTCAATAGTTTGGGTCCCACTCCCAGTTTTGTCTAATTGCTACCATTCTTCTTCTTTGAGGAGCAACCTTTCTTCCTCTGATTTGGTGTCCTTTGGCTGTCGGGCCAGTTCTTCTTTAAGATCATCGTCAAAGGCCTCCACAATTACCCTACCACCAGTGCTACCTTCCTCGTCCCCACTCTCTGAGGAACTAGTTCCCTCCTCTTCATAGGCCACCCTATCAATTACTCGGTGCTCATATTCTGAGTGCTCATGGTATTCATTAGCATCCTCCTCATAGGCCCCTGAGGCTTCTCATTCTCGTCCCTCCCAGTCCTTAGAGATTAGCATGGTGGCTTCTATAGTCGGTGGTCTTGTTGGTGGTTGTGAAGGCTGAGCAGTAGCGAGGGCTTGTGCATGGGCTGCTTGAAGAGCACGATCCATTAGGATCTGGGATAGCTCAGGGGGAAGATTCTGCATATGTCTTGGGAGGGCCTCAATCATGGTGGAAATGGGAATAGGTGTTGTCACCATTGCCAAAGGGAGTGATGTGGTTGGTGACATGGCAGCGGAGGAAGGGGGCGTAGTTATGGCAGAAGAGGAGTCGACAATTATTATAGACTCAGTCGGAGGCGAAGGGGCAAGATGAACAGAAATGTCCACTACCGGCGGGGATGTGGCAATCATAGCTAGAGAGGTAGGTGGCACAACAGCAGGGGCAAGGAGAGCCAAGAGAGGTTCCAATTGATCTGTACCCCTCAGCTTCTCCTCCTGGGTTGAGGGTTGTTCTGTGGCGCTCCCCACTTGTTTGAGCCTTTTGGAGGGTGAGCCTCCCTCTTCTTTCCTTGCATAGACCTTATGGTCTGGAGATTGTTATGTTTCTGTCCCATTTCTCTTCTTGGATCTAGTGACCGAAGGAGATTTGGAGGTCCCGCCGGTAGAAGTGGTGGCAGTGGCATCCTTTGTGGCACATGGCTCACTTTTGAGCCCTTCGTAAGTCAAAATTACTCCTTTCCACTTTAATTGAGCTACTTTCCCATCGACCCACTCCTTAGTACAAGGCAAGATTGGCTTAGTTATAGTGTCGAGGTCATCGACCTCCTACTCGTCCCAGTCAATTGATGGTATCAGGAAATTGGTGACTGCAGGGTACCTGGGGTGCATTATGGTGCTCTCGTCTTCCTCGTCCTAGTCTGGTATGGGGAAAGGCTACACCTTCCTTACAAACTACATAGTCATTCACATATAGTGCCTTGCACATACCTCTTTATCATCTTGGCAATCCCCCCAGAAGACTTCAATGTGGTGCATATGAGCGAACCATGGTCCCAATGCCTTTCTGACATGGCCATGTGGGTCTATCCGTGGGCAAGCAGTGTGTAGGTAGAAATGGTAATCTTTTAGTTCTTTCTTAGAGTTACTAGCACACTGGGAAGTTTGTAATCTATACATGGCCTAGCCTAGAGTCATGGGATAAGAAATCCCTGCTATGTGTTTGCTGCTGAAGATTGCCTGTATGTGTTGGAGTTGCCGGGAAAGCTCCAAAAGGATGATTCAGTCGTTGGGGTATCGAGGTAACCTATTTGGCCTTTCAGTGAATCCCTGGGCATGAATATATGTAAACTTCAGGTACTAAATGAAGAGGAAGGCATACTATTTCAAAAGTGCCCTGGCACTGTGGGAGACCCTCCTCTTGAAGTCTCTGACAATCATTCGGATAATATATCCAATGAAGGTGTCGTTTACTCTACAATATTCCCTTTTGAAGTTTCGGTACTCGAGCTACGAGTACCTATCATATGCCTTGAGTCTTTGCCCTTGCTCTTGATCGGGTGCCACAAATAACGTGTTGTACTGTCTCTGATCCGCCAAGGAATAGACAAGATAGGAAGTCATATAAAATTTAGAGCTCTTCTTCACGTTGAAGAATTGCTCATGGAAGCAGTTGCTTATTATACCTCCCCAATAGAATGAAGTCTTTGTGGTGACATCCTCATTCCCCCAAAGAATTTGTTCAATGAAGTACACCATCCATTCCTGAAAGTAGGCGGCCGCAGGAAGACCCATAACTCTGCTTAACATGGTGACCAAGTGGTGGTAATCTTCATGGAAGTTAATGTAGAAGAGTTCTTGAGGAACCTTCACAGTGCTACCCTACTTTTCTTTGAGCCAATGTTGATTTATTACCCTTTTATAGCCTATCAGAATATCATCCCATGCTGCTTGGCATTCCTCTATGTTGGGCGCTTCCATTTCTTGAAATGTGGGAATATTGAAGGTTTTTGTGATTCCTTCAGCCAACATGTCAGTGAGGACATTGCCCTCTCTATCAATGATTGTCCTTGTGTCGGCTTGATATGCCTCCCAATAAGCCATGACCAACTCGGGGGCCACAAGGGATGGAGGGAACCCAACAACCTTTGCTATTCCGCTTTGCCTTATCATCCTTCCATTTTTGGTCATTGGATTGACCTTGAGCCTTTGTGTGAATTCGTCAATATTGACGTGGCCTATGTTGGTATCTGTGATCTCCTTCCAATTGGCCATGACCTTTGAGTGTAGAGGCTCGCCCTAGAATTCATATTTCATCTGGTCCTTGTCCTCTTTCCCTCGAGGAGTCTTGCCTGACCTTTTCCCTTTGTCCTTCTCGACGAGTGTCCCTGAAGGTCCCGTACTCGATTCCATATATTCTGTAAGCAAAGGCATAGTCAGCACAATGGATCACAAAAGTATTCATGTCAGCTAAAATCTTACAGATAACATTTATTTTAAACAATCCATTGAGCAAACCATGACCCTTTATCTCCCGATGTCATTAATCTTTTGATTAAGGGCATTTGGACAGTCTAGGCCCAGAGGGCCGGACTTCCCTGGTAGAAATTCCGCTTTGAAAAGGAAAATAGGATGGAGGGCTCTCAGAGATTCTCTTCGGTCATATTTTAGCACTTTGAGAGGTTTGTAATGAAGAGGACTGAAATTAAGCACGTGGGTCGAAGTTAGATTTCAGATTTGGGCTCATTTGGATTGGTTTGGGAGAAGCTGAAAGTCCCGGGCTGGACAACTGCCTGGAGATGGTAGTTTGGAATAGCAGATTAAAAATAGAATTCAGGAGACAGAACTCTAGGGTCCAGGGTCGGGTAGGCTGTATGGCGACTAACAGTTTGTAACTTCACTTTTCAGCGTTCGGGCCTGTGATACCGAGAAGGCATTCATCTTTCGTCGTTTGGGATGGGAAACATTGGGCAGAAGTCTGGAGGCGGCAGCCCAGCAGTTAAGGCCTGACAAACCACAAATCCACATGAGTCCTCTGCGGCAAGTTAAGGTTCCGGCGAGATGCGCAATTCTCACCGATAGCTAAGAGCAAGACTGGGCCCGGCACAGATGTCCATCATTCGATTTCATTTTCAATTTGGCAGCGATCGGGAAGGAAAAGCCTAGAGCTCAGAATGGTGAGCGAGGGAAGGAGTCCCGCACAATGGAGCCCCGCGGGAAGGAGGGTGTTTCTTGTTCAAGTGACATCCCAGCAGCGAATGGAGGTCCAGAGCCCAGAGGTCAGAAGGATGTCAGGTAATCGCGGGACAAAGGTGGTGTCGTTGTGAGGTCCTAGTGATGGACGAACATCTCCCCGGTAGCGAAAGATGGACGGAATCCCAGGAATGGATGTCCAGAGTCCCGAGCCCAAGAGACCCGAAGGGTGCTTGTCCAATTTCAAATGCCCGTAGCGAGGAGAAGGGTGGGGCCTAGAACTTGGAGGGATGGGCAAGGATTTCCCCTTGGGACAGTGGATAAGGAAGCACAGAGACTCGGCATCTAGAGCCTGGTGCAGATGAGGGCATTCTGTGTTTAGCCAGGACTCCAACTGGATAATGGAGGTCTGGGGTCCATATGGCAGGGCTCCACCAAAAATTTGGAGGCAGGCATGGCGGAATCCGAAAGGGACTCCAGAGGGCAAGATCCGCGAACTCGAAGGGTGCTCGACCAACTTTGAAATGCCCGCAACGAGGTGAAGGGCGGACCCCGGAGCTCGGAGGGGCGGGGAGAGTTCGCTTTTTCGACACAGTGGCATCCAAGGTGACTTCCAAATGAGGAAGTTCGACGGCTCGGGCCCGACAGGGGTAATTTCTGTAAGAAGGAATGTTCATTGTTTTGGTATGGATGGCCAAGATAGGTCCCGGGGCCAAAGCAGATGATCTCCCTGTGCGAAGAACAACCGCGGCAAGGTGGAGCTCCGGATCGGTCATGAGGGCACCCTCGAAGGTTTCTTAAGTTTTCAAAACATGGGTTTTGTTTGCAGTGCCCTATTTTATCACTTGCATGCCTTCTTGATAATTGTTATTCATTTAAATCCTTAGAAATCATGAAAAATAATGCTCAGGAGGGCTAACAGAGGACTTACCTCGAACACTCGATGCAGGGAAATGTGGGATCCACTTACGATCGATGAAGTGACGGTGAGAGCGATGAGCGTGAAGGTGTCAAAGATGGTGGGCTCCTCTAACAAGTTCTTTGATCACTCTGCAACTCTGTCAAGTGATAATGATGGACTTGAGTAGGTCTTTTATACCCCTAATCACTATTAATGACCCTATTAAATGCAGGTACGGTGAGAGAAAGGTTGGTGAATTTGAAAATCAGCAATGGCGATGGGAGACCTGGGGTTAGATGGGTAGGGGGCACAGGACGATGACTACTTGAAGATTTAGACTCAGTTGGGTCAGCAGTGACGGAGAGAGAGTCGGGGCCTAGAGGGCGGAGTTCTGCCAAAGACCCACCGTTAGAGACGGTGGAACCATCATAGAATTCTGTACTCAGAATTCTGGAAGATCAAGTCCAGAACACTCGTCAGTAGTCAGGGTTTCCCGCAAACTCCTCAGATGGTAAATATGGTGGCGGGACCCGGAAGGTGGGACACCTCCAGAGGTTCACCGTGAGGAACGACAAGACACTCTCGGAACCCTGGGAGTGGAACTCCAGGGTCCAGGAATCGGAGGGTT
>VDFB02287878.1:0-42699 GCA_007258455.2 Sequoia sempervirens | reverse complement strand
TGCATGTTGATATTAATGATAAAAGAGCTTGATTATTTTCCTAATCCAAAGGTTCTATTTCAATCCTATTAAGATCTTTGTAAATGGATGCATATCACTTATCCATTGAGACTTTCATTGCACAAATGTACCCTAAATAGTAGACATTTATTTTTCAAACTGACCTTCTACACCTCTTCAGCGTACCCATTGCACACCAAGGTGCAATTGCTAGTATATGTAAATATGAATCAATGCATCAAAAATGATCTAACTCTAGTTTCATGTGTCAAGTGGTTGCAGGATTGACATCACACGAAGGGAAAAGGGACTATCATCAGGGAGAGGACATAGTTGACAAGGTTCAAATTGTCATCAAACTTTGGGTAGTGTATGACATGCAACGACATACCCTTGACCATGATTTAAATAATATAAATATTAATTAATATGTCGAAATAATATAAATAATATAAATTTTGATTATCAAGCTAGAAATTAAAATATAAGATACTTATCAAAGAAATTTCAATTATATATAAGAAGCACTTTATTATTAATAAAAGAAAAAGAAATTAAATATTAAAATATAATAAATATTTAAATGAGGATTGTTTTGTGCGGGAGTGAGTCGTCGGTATTGGAAATCTGAGAATATCGCTACCCTTCAAAGAAACGTATGGAAGGCAAGAAAACGCCTGTATGGAATTCGAAGGGATTCACCTTATTATGTTGATCTTTCTTCCTCATTGGAATTATTCACTTTTTGTCTTTCACTTGAACATTCTTCCTTTTTCATGTCGCCCGAATTCTGGAGGTTCTCTTCTAATTTTCCTCATTCACAATCTGGTTTTTGGGATAGGATGTTCCATTCCAATCTTCCGCAATGGCTAGGCTTTCTCCCTCCTTCGTCTCTTCCATTATCCTCTGAGCTGGAATTTTAATCCTCTGTTGTCATTGTTTTGTACAAATTCATTCCTTTCTCCGTCTTCCTCTGAGTCGTATTCTCTCCTGCATTTCATATTCAATAAGCTTTGTTCAAGCCGTAAGTTGCAGTTGGAAATATCAGCCTTTCACATCATCAACCCAGCGGAGTGGGTCAATATCTATCATGCATCGGGTATCCTTCCTCATCAGGAAACGATGGTGCCTCTTGGTTTAATCGAAGTGTGAAGTTAAGAGAATTGATTCAATTTCAACTTCTTTATGCAGGCAAGTAACATTTATAATCTCTCTATATTTGACAACAGTAAATGAAATTGGAATATGATTTGTTGTTGCCATTGAATGCATCACTAGCTTGGAATCGTAAATTTCCTCGTGTCTAAATAACTCAATTTACTACTCTCCTTTTAAATTAGTAATGATTAAATAATAGTCTTGTGAGTGTTGGAAACCGAACAAGGATTTCCTTGTCTTAAGTAATCTGTATACAAAATTTATCCTTCGATGGGTCTGCGCCAACCAACCTTGAAGTCTTCCTTCAATTAATAATTTATTTTATGTTTTTTTTTTTCCTCTGTCGGGTATGGGTTAAGAGGGAAATTCCTCTGTAGTGGAACCTATTTTGGAATGAAATCTTTATTCCTTTTTCTTGCTTGACCAAACCCTGTCCAGTTAAATTGAGGATTGTTGGGTTGTTGTTCTCCGTAGTGGTCTCTGGCTCAGAACTTCATTCATGTTCTTTTCCTTTGTTATTGACTATGTGAAGAACCAATTAAACTTTCCCTGTTTATCTTTAGTACTCCTTGGAAATACTAGAGTCTATTTACAACTTGGTTGTCTTCAGCTAAATCCTTGACACATTATCTTGGGGGTTAAGATCAAATCAAGCATAATGAGAAGTGAAAGCTGACGTGTATAATCTCTCTCTCACTTATAAGATGGAATTATTTATAAACTATATTAATAAAATAAATATTTAACAAATAAGTCTCGGAGTTTGAACCAAAGAGAAGATTGTTACATCATAATGTTGTTTGAAACAAGAAACTTAATCTGAGAGTAGTCATGTCAAGCAAGGGTGAATGTTGACAGCATAGTAGTCATAGAGACATCATCACAATAGTGTCAAAGAAATCAGCACAGTGTTGCCAACACACTAAAAATCCTTGGCCAAGGTAGATGTTAGTTAGGCAATGTCAACTTTCATGTTCCAAATGATCCTTCTGATAGGAGGAACCTATAGAGGAGGGATTGACAAGCAATATAGGTTCATGGACACCAGGCTTAGAGACATGATGACATTTGATCCTTGACGACTACCTTGAGAAGGGCGGGTTCTTCAGTTGAAGAAACTCGGGAGACCAATAGGTCTTGGTTGGGCGGTAAAGCCCCTAATGATAATTCATTTTTCCCTCATTGATAAAGTAACTCAAGAGTTTCAACATGAAGATGATGTCAAATGTATTTCTTCCTCATTCGTAAATCCACGTACATGCAATGCTAATTAAAGTTTACTTTCATTTATGCCATAAATGTTTTTCTTTTATGTTAATGTACGTTGTAAGATTCTAGAGTTAATTAGTGAGATCGTTACTTGATTCATTTAGTTGAGATTAGTTAATGAAAATAAAGAAGATATTTCTTTCCTTAGTTAATTAATTGGTTGAATGGGAAACCTAGATGGAATAGTTAGTTATTGTCGGATGAAAGTTGGTAATTAGTTTTCCATCTCTTAAACCATAGAATGATAGTTGTTATATTTGTTTCATATCTATAGTAATTGTTCATTACTTTCTGGAAGTAAAGAAAAGTAATTATTATCCTTCTGTAATTTTATGTTATATGTTTTTAGTTAATAGCTTTATTTTCAGCTGAAAATGAAAATTAAAAGTTAGTTGATGAATTGTATGATGTAACGATATCAAAATTGAATTGGATTTCCGACTGACTGTAAAGGAAGCCCTAGTTTAATGAGTAGGTGACGGATGCAAGTTAGTTAATGATGCCCTAGCAGTTATTCTCTTTTTAGTTCATTATCTATATTCTAGAAAACCCTAGATTGTTAGTTACTTTGTTACTCTTCAGCTGAGGTCGGCAAATTAACTATTTTTCCGATAACTATAAGAAGTTAGTTGAAATTTAAATTGATTTGATTGAAATCGATTTGGAAACTCTTGAATGAAAACAAATTAGCTTTACTCAGCAGAAATCTTGGTAGTTATAGCTGAAGATGAAGTTGGGTGTTACACAAATGACAAAATATACATTCCATCACTAAAATGCCCAGTATTCAAATCAAACATAGCAAGCCTTCCATAACTAAGAAGCATTTTCATCTGTTTAAGTCAAGTAGAGCATTGTCAAATAATTCTCATTCTGCAAAGAACTTGGATGGAACTACAAATATTCTGATGAGCAATATGGGTGTATGCAATTTGTGAAACAAAAATGATCAATAGGGTAAGTGTCATAATATTAATATTGGTAATATTACACTCATGATAGCAATGTAACATGTTTAAGATTTCACTAACCAATATAACATTTTATAATTCACATAACTTACTGGTCACGCACATTTGACACAATATTGATTTCAGTAGTTCAGACCTTAGCATTTAATTAAATCGCTGAGAAAAAATTGCAATATCAATGCTCAATGAAAAATCACAAAGTCTTGCATCTAATGACAGTTGCTCGAAAAAACTCAAAAATATTTTGTGATTGACTGACAACTAGAGTAACTGTGGACCACATGTCTAGAGAGGTAATCAGAATATAAACATGGTTTCACCAGTGAACCTGCTAACCAAGAGGAAAACACAGTGGCATTCATGTATCAAATTATAGTCCTAACGAAAAATAAATTTAGAGTTTAAAAATAATTACTTAATGTGGAAAATTTTCACTGCAAATTTATGTGTAAATGATTCTTCTTTCTATAATCTACGACCACAATACCCATGAAAGCAAGTCACAAACACATTTATGATATGAACATGAACATAAGCACACACTTGGAATTGAATAATGTTTAACAAAATTGTCTGCCCAAATTGCAAAGAGCCTCAATTGTACCCATTTTGAATAGCCTCCCAGCAAAAATCGTGAATAAGTTCCATCCGCATCCTTAAAGGAAGCTGCAAAATGACCAGCCTCTCCTGTGAGAGTGAAATCTCACTCACCCTGGATTATTCAAGCAGGTAAATCCCACCTTGTGAACTAAAGTGCCCTTCTAAAGAGAATACTTTAGAAAAATGTTAGCAAAAATGGCTTCTGCATGTTAAAAATGACTTTAATACAACTTTGACCAAATCTATTGCTTCAACAAATGCCAATCTAGTTCCAGCTCCTTCAAACACGCTTGTTTAGAGTAGCATTGTCATAGGATCCTCAATATATCCTTTAAATGCCCCAATCCATCGAGCACCAATTGCCCCTGATAAATGCAAAAAAATTATCAAAACGAACAGGAAAATGAAAAAACACGCAACTTAATAATATAAAGGGAAATTGTTCTGCTCACAAGCAAAGTGGAAGATGCAAAATAACAAGAAGACTTTTACACAGACAATTGAAGATGCAGGAGTGCACATGCTGGTACAGGAATGGGACAACATTCAAATCAGGCTACTGAAGTAAACTATGTTATATACAAATACAATCACCAGAAGTTATGGGTATGGGAACAAAGACATGTTCGTCATCTCTTTACTGGAGTTTCCTGGTGACTATGCTTTAGCCCATTGATATTTCTATAATAACTCCAATATTTGTCTTAAAATTACAATCTATTGGTTTCCACCCAGGCAATTTGCAATTTTTTTTGTTTACTAACCTTTTGTGCAAACTAATATGGCAGAAGTAAAGTGAAGACTACAGTCACATATACTTACCATCAATGACTCGGTGATCACAGCTAAGCGTAACTGACATGAATGAACCAACATCAAATTGTTCGCCAGCTGATCCTGGGATAAGTCGTTTTTCAGCTGTCCAAACATATAAGGGTTCAATCAGCAGTCAATTTACCCCATCCAATAGTCAAAATTTAAAATTAGAAAGTTTAACTAATCTTCACAGAAACCAATGATTTACATTTGCATCATAGTCATCAATTTTTCTTATCTTCAGTTGTTCCATCTGACTTATAACAATATAGAATATGCTCAAAATAATTTTACCTGAACCCACAGCCAGAATTCCTGCCTGTGGAGGATTGATAATAGCACAGAATTGTTTTATTCCAAATGGGCCTCCCAAATTTGTTACTGTGAATGTGCCACCCTGTATGATCAGAATTATTAGACATATATTCATCATGTTCAGATCTAGGTCATCACAGATGTATATTTCTTTCAGTATTTGTAACTAAATTGAAACAAACTACCTCATAATCAGCTGGCTTCAACGCATTCTCTTTTGCCTTCTGTGCCAAATGCTTCACATCCTCTGCAATGAGTGACAAACCCTTCTTATCTGCATCCTGTAAATAAAATCCCATTAAGAACTCTGTGAAGTTGATAGATCTATCTAAATTAAAAGTTATAAATTTAGTTAATGAGGGCACTCATGTATATGAAAAAATCATTAAATTAGAATTAAAGTCTAATGGGACACTAGATTTCATACTTTAACAACTGGGACAAACAAACCATTATCTGTTTGTACTGCAACACTGATGTTTATGTTATTATAACTGCAATCAAAAATGCATATTTCAATTAGAAGTGAGTATTGTATCTGCTAAATCAGGACAAACAACCATCAAAGATTCAAAAGCATTCCTATTATGTTCTCTTTTAATGCAGTAATTTGCTAATGGTCAAATATACTTACAGTATCTGTTAAATTGGAACAAAAGGCCATGAAAAGCATACATGTTCTACTCTCTTTTTAAAACAGCAATTTGTTAATGGTCAAAGATACTTACTGTCGAATAAATTCATCTGTCCATGAGCTATTGCACTGGGGAACCTTGCGAAGAGCTAATGCAGCTGCCTGTGGAAGGCATGTGTTTGATTAAATAACTAACCCACTGTATAGTACATTTTGATATTTAAAATCTAGTAATGCATTGAGGAAGAAATGGATCTCTGTTAGCATCTAAGGTAAAAATAGAATCTGGAGTGAAAAGGAGAGGTAATTACAATATTAAGTGTTATCCTTAAAAAATAAGGGAAGCAATGTTTCAAAAATGAGCTTTAATATGTGAAAGTCATGTCCAAAGGCTTGCGTAGTGATAAATGGGATGCATTTAAATGTAAGAAACTCAGGTTCAAAAATGGCCGGTTAGTGTCCTGTTAAGATGGCCTGTTGCACAGAGGACATCTCCCTGTTAAAGGATAAAGCAATATTAAAAATTCCCTGCCCAGGTATGGTCCTGGTGATGTCCCAAATTTACCCTAAGAAAATAATGTTTGAAAGTCATTTACATTGAACCACACAAATACAAATTTTGCAATTAGCAATGAATACATAATTCCATTTGATGGCAATTGAAAATTAAGCAATCAATAGCAAATATAAAGATAGAGGTGACTTTTAGGTCCATGCCTGGCTGGCACACCCTTTTGCCAACGTGAACCCCCTTGTAGAACAAAATAATTCAATGGTAGCATGCATCTATTCTCAACTCTTGTGGTTTAGGAGTCATCCATAAATGTGTAGTTTTGGTAGCCTTGTTAAGAATGGCTTCCATGCTTTGAATAGTGTAATTTTTCCCTATTTAAATTTATGAATTTAGGTGTTTTTAACCATTGAATACAATGCTTATTGATGGTGTGATTGCATGGTGAGAATTGTTTAAAAACAGTAATAAACATGTAAAAGACTAAAAGTTATAGCCCATTTTAAGGTTTAGCCATTTGGCTCGCAATGCCTTGCCAATGTAGTAGTCATTGGCATTTTGACCTTTGAAGATCCTTTTGAAGTTTAATTTTTAGTTCTAAGGCTTGGATAGGATGTAGGAAATCCTTGACCACGCTACGAAATGAATTTGGAGTCAAACAGAACCTACCGTCCATGTTTGATTTGTCCAAATCATCTGTTTTCCCATAGGGGGCATTTCTCAAAAGCTAGGGGTGTTTTTGTATATGATAAAACAGGCTATTCTATCCCAAAGGGGTGTTTCTATCATAGTGAATACTAACTAATATTTTCCCAAACAATATTCCTAAACAATGGTAGGGGTCTACATTTCCTCCCATCATCTTAGTTTGGTAAAATGTTACGTCCTTTTCAATTATTGTTTGTTTTGTGACCTGGTTGTGCCTTTTGAGTGAGAACAACTAATCTTTTGCAAGACTAAAGTGAAATATTGGATCTCCCTATCTTTCTATCTCTTAAGTAGGTGCGCTCATGGTTTAATTGTTGTTTCTCTATCAGTTTTTATATGAGATTCTGTATTTGGTTAAATCATACAATGAAACAATGCCTAGAGTTTCCCATGAATGGGAAACAAAATTTCTTCCCCTTCCATTCTTACCCGTTTGTGAGAGAGTGATAGAGGTCAAGCACCCTACCACTGTCTTAGAGAAAACTCTACCTTCCCATTTGATCATCATGATGAGGTTGTCTCACAGTAGTGTTAAGTCTTCCAATTGTGCAATCATGCATTGAGCATTGACATCACATTGTATGAGTGTCATTTGTGTCGCAACTCCTCTAATGCATGTGTGTGCATTGTGACACATTTGTGTTGCAAATATGCAATTGTAACACAAAAAAAATAGTTAGCTTAACCACTAATGTCTTAGGTTAATTCTTGGGCCATTACAAACATAACACAGCCCATTCAAAATTTATCTATCATTGGTGTATCTATTTATATTCATTTGATGAATAATGCTAGAGCCTAGTAGATGATAAGTGGCCACATCTTTCATCCAAGGTTATAGGATATGCCACCCCCTCTCCCCTAGTACATGTACCGGCATACTAGATAATAGATATGATATAGCCTAGATAGGGCTTGGGTCCCACATTTGCCTATACCCAAAATGTAAGAAGATTTTGCAATGCCAAATATGTTTGGCTGTTGCAACCTAGTCATCCGTGTTATATCCAAGTATTTAAAAAGCAAAAATCTAATCCCTAAAATGTCCGATACATGTAGATACAATGCCCATCTCATCCATGTTAGATCGACAAAAACCTAACAATATCCCATTTTGTAACAAACATTTGTATATCCTATTTCCAATCAACATTTGAAATTTCTCTTATTCACAACCTCTATGCATTAAACTTTTTCATATTTTTTTCCCCATCTCTCTATAACATTAGCGAGTAAGGTTAGGCACCAAAGCAATTCCTACACATGAGTGAGGTCAGGCGCTGCATTGCTGCTTCATTCTGCCACTCACTGTTTAGTCTTTAGGTTTAATATTTATAGCAGTGAATGTTCGCTATGTTTTTTTTAGATTTTTTGTTTAATGCCTTATGTTAGAACATAGGTTTAATTTTAACTTTATAACTAATTTTATTTTATGTTTAAAAAATTGTCACAAATTTCAGGACATCAATTCATTGCAAAAGTGTAGTACAAAATATTTTTTCCATAAATGTAATATTAATTTTTAAAATATTTATAGCACTAAATGTAATGGAATTATCTTTATTCCATAATGATTTTTGGTTTATTTGTTTGTGTTTTAAAAAGAGTCGAGTCTAATATTATTTATTATTATTATCTTATGATTGTTTTTTATTAACTTTATTATTTATTAAATTAATTTATTAGGTACATGATATATTTGTATTAAACTATATTATTTATTCAGCCATAAATGTGTGTTCTGTATGAATGTCGTATCTAGTAGTATCTATATTATGTGGTCTTAAAAAATAGTCACATCCGTATCCAATACTGTATCCATGTCCATGCAACTCTGGTTTTATCATATTTGAAAATAGCAAATGCAGAAACAATGCCAGAATCTCCTCAGATTGTTTACACTATGGCTGACATAGAGACATCAGGCAGTGCAAAAGATGATCCTACAAAGTCTAATGGAGAGTCTAGGTCAATGGTACAGCTTCCAATCAAGATAGGGATGAAGATTTTGCAATTCATTGTCACTAACGCAGAATGTTGTGTATCAGTACAACTTTATATAAATTTCAGCTTCTTTTACTCAAAATGTTTACATAAACGATAAATTGCAATTTCTTTTACTCTTTTTTCTAATTATTTTTGTAAATATTAGTCTTTATACATTATTTTACAAGCCATCCCCTTGCCATCCCCAAATTTTGGAAAACAGCTTGCTGTCCCTGAAGTTTGTCCTGTCCCTGCATCCCTGTATCCCACTGACTCCATGGAACACTGGAAAAAATAATGAATAATCCACTTGTGTCCTACAAGGGGGTCTCGCACACCATATTTTTCTCACTTGGCAATAACATAAAAAATCACTTTCACTTACCCTGTTAGCCATAGAATAGTCCTCCAAATGCTTCCCACACAAAAACCATACAGCAATAATATACTTTATATCCGGTTATAAATTTATTTTTCCCCTTAGTGACTTCATTACATTTGCATGTAGGATCTAACTTTGCAATATTTAACCCTTATAACTCACATGCTAGACCTTATAAGGGGCTCTTTCTTGGATTTCATTCTCTCCAGATTTTCCTACTTGTTTGAAAACAATTTGCAATAGTCAAGTAAATATTAGATTGCCTAACATTTAAGAAAGAAGGAACTACTTTAAAGCAAATTTACCCAATCAGGAGACTTCATCCCCAACTGACCCAGAATGTTGGGGAAGTCATGAGGCAGAGCAGTGTGTGCATGGAACATCCAAGGATATCTAACAAAAAAACATGTGCACAAACCTCTCAAAACATACAGCCTCATTATCATCAGATACACTTTTCAATAGGACATAAGTAAGAACTTTCTAGAGAAGGCAGTGTGTGTACTTGACCCCAGGAAATTCAAAGGGCAGTATGGTCCCTGTCATTGGCCACAGACTAGTTATTCATAAGCTCCCTGCACAATACAGCTCAGAAAGCAGATCAAACATTGTCGTTTGCTACAAACTAGTCTTTCACAAACTTTCTGCATACAAACCATATGCCAAAAACAAAACTCTCCCAAAACAGATTGAACACATTTTGCAGTTACTTTCTCCCCAATGACTGGTCTAAATTTGTCTGAGACAGCTAGCATAACCAGTGTTCCACAAGGGACAAGCCCCTGTTTAACATCCCCAAGGCCAATGCTTAACAAAGCATTGAATTTTTTATATAACTTCACCTTATGCACCCAACCTAGCCAGCACACCTATTTGCCAAATGGAAACCCCTTGTTGTAACAAAAGAAGTTTTTGTTCTACTTTTGTTTTAATATCATACCACCTTAGTTTATGACCTCATGACAAGGCTTGTGAGTAAATATAGCCTTGGCATTCTTCCTATTCCTTTGCAGACAAAAATGGGATGGCCTAATACAGTAATAAGCAAGCTGCCTATCCTCCCCTCACAAGAGGCATATGTTGAAAAATTGTTATAATGATAAACATGGAGCAGTCAGAAAATGCCCTCCCACAATTAATCAAACAATAGAGTGACCATAACAAAGCATCCATGTGCATATCATAAATTCAGGCAATTAAAATAACCTCTAATCATATTGGAAAGATTAAATGTGTTGAAATGAATAATGAAATGAGGAGAGAACTAAAAAAATTGCTATTCTTTGTGTTTGTACCTCAGATTCAAATTTCTAATACGGTCCCAGAGCACTTAAGAATTTTGGCCCTGGGAGTGTTAAACTTGTATTTTAGAGTGACTATTGCAAACATTAAAAAATAAATAAATAAACTCAATTTCCTAAAGATGCTTTAGTCAATTGTGCATTAATAGCACCTAGGAAAGCCAGTTGTTAGATGCTTCAGGTTGTCCAGGAATCCTACAAGAGAAAGACATCCAGAACCCTGGGAAAAAGTTTGGTAGTAGATATGATTTTTCTGCAATCCATGTGGATGAGATAGTGTGCTTCTGGAAATAACTGTGCCAGTCTTTTTGAATCACACCCAGTGATCCATCATCAGCAATGGCAGGGGCACAAGGCAGCAGGAAAAGACAGGTGAATAATCAGCAAAAACCTTCTTTTGCCTCTCTTCCTATTACTGATGATAGATTGGTGAATGTGATCCAAAACATTAATGCAAGAAAAAAAAATTAAAATAAAAAATTACACAGTTATTTCCCGATGCATACTAACTCAAAGAGTCAAAACATTAGGTGTCAGAAAACTTGGTAACTCCAACAGGTATTGAAAACCCTAGCCACTCAAACACTTGTTAAAAGAAAAACTGATACAGAATTGGAGAACTTTTTCTCAATCCTGATGATGGATTGCTGAAAGTGATCCAAAACATCGTGCTGGCAGCTGAATGTGATCCAAAACATTGATGCAAAAAAAAAGTAAAGAAAAAACTTACAGATTTATTTCCAAATGCATACTATTTCAAAATATTAGGTGTCAGAAAACTTGGTAACTCTAACAGGTAACAAAAACCCTAGCAACTGAAACACTTGTTGAAAGAAAAACTGATACAGAATTGGAGAATCTAGTGACAGGCAATTTTTATCTTAAAGATGAAATATCGGATTTTTCAGTGAAGGAACTAGATTATTAACAGTAATGAACATACTAAAAATGCAAGGAATACACTGTAGAACAAAACACTGCTGTCACTAAATGTACCTTTGATTACTTTGAATCGCACATAAGAAACAAACTTTCTAAAAACGGATGATCACAAAGTTATAGTGGGAAACGTATTGTACTGTATGCTTCCTGAACATAAACGCCTTCAACAAAAAAAACAATTCTGTAAGGTTTAAAGACATTTTTATAGATCCTTTACACCTAAGTACTTTGCCTCCTTTTGCAAGTAGGATTAGAAACATTACATGAAAAGTTGTCATTTTAACCTTCAAATTTTATCTCATAAGTTCTGAGATGCTAAGGCTTTTTCAATGCTATTATATTCATTGCTGGCATTTCAGCTTAGCTATAGAATTACAAAATCTTCAAATATAAATTAACAATTTATAATAATAAAGATAGCTTCTTCCTACAGCAGATACAAAGGTGATAGGATTCATGGTTGATGTCTATAAAACCATGTCCTCCAAAACAGTCATGTCATAAGAGTGCAACTTTTTCATTTGCCTTGTTAAAGAAATCATTTGGTACACGAGTCCGGGCAAGAGAAACAGAGAAAGAATGGATCAAACAAATCCAGCAGGTTGGTTGGCAATGTATGGAGAATGGCCTCTCGAAACTTGACTCATGTATACTATCAAATTTGACTCATGTATTCTATCATTATTTCAAATTGCCAGGTCCTCTATATACAAGAGAAGCTGGAGTAAGTGTTACTTTAGACACATCACAGATCATTGTGGATGCTCAAGAAGGCAACAATAACATTGGATTGTTTGATCTCGTTCCACTGCCAGTAGAGAAGGAGGTGTAGGTGTCAACAATGACCTTGATTCACATAAGCTATGTGAGTCACTAGATTTAAGTAGAGATGTTGTTGCACTTGACAGAAATCATAGAATGAATTGTGTCTAGTGCTCGCATCTTCATTGTGTTTTCCTACATTGGACTTTGACATTATCTGTCTATTACTAACATAAAGTTTTCTTTTCATTTATCAATCGTCTAAAAAACGTATATATGATGTCATACCAGCTATATTTGAATTTACCAAATTATCTATCATCTATAAGTGCTTAAGTTGTTTGTTGCTTTGTGTAAAAAAAAGCCTTCCTATTTTCTTATTTTGTACTTTTTTAACCTGTTTTCTTACTTTTATAGAATGTTTTTGTTTCCCATTTCCACGTGTCTTAGTGTTTCCTCATCTCATGTTGTTTCCTATAGCTGTCAACCTATTTTATCACCCAACATTGAACCCCAGCCATTCTTACTATGGTATATGCCCATTTCCTTCCCGGCTTGAATTATTGGTACAAGATGGGTTTTAAAAAGGGGGCAAAAGTTAAAGGAACTCTCATAAATTAACCACAACTAACCTTTATAACAAAATCATTGACAGAAATCCTTTTCCCACCAGATGCTTCTTGTGCAGCATTGAGGCAGTTCCTTAACCTGGCATAATAATTAATTAGAAAAACGTTAAATTTCTTCAGAAGGTTTGAGTCATTATGGATTTCACTATAATCAGAAATAAGATCACATGACAAATGTAAAAAAGGCCACAAAATAAATAAACCTAAAAAATAAGAATTGAATGTCCTTACTCCATAAGCTTGTCAACACGGGTATCAACTGTCAAATAGTAGTGAGGAATTGTCTGTTTAGAAAGAAGAAGACGCGAAGCTGTAATCTGAACAAGTAATATGAATGTTTATTGTCAGTCAACTATGAGTTATGGACCAAGGGCGAGCTAAATTAACCAAGTCTATACATGAAAGCTTTAATGTCACTGTCTTCTTCAGCAGAGATATGAAACCAAATAAAATCAAAAGCATGAACTCTACTTTCATTCTCACCTTCCTTATCTGTGAATGTGGTATGTCCATGTAATCAAGTGTCATGGTAGGAGACACGGAAGGTTTTGCAGGCTTTGCACCTGAAGCTGCATTATGAAACATATAAGTAGCAAAAAAAATTATTCTAAAATATTTATAGCAGATTGTGCATTGGCATTTATGATTTAGAATCTGAAATGTAGTTAACAACTAAATTACAAGCTGAATCAATGTCAACTTCAAAACTAGTGTCCGTATCACAAAATTTTGCCCTCAACAACACAAGGTAATCTTTTCCCCTCGAATTAATTTCATGAGTACCCACCCAACACAAGATGTCTTTGGATAGCTAATTTACAGAACAGTCAAGCAGGCATATTTTAAAAACGAGCAGTAATTTATCATCCCTAGAATCTAACAATTAATTCACTAGTGATGAAACCTGTTAAAATCTCAAGCAAAGGAAAACATGAGTTGCAAAACAGAAGCAATGTGAATTGATTAATTAGTCTATCCATGCTTGGAATAGTAATCTTGTAAAAGGGACATTCCAAGCAAAAAAATGTATTTAGAAGCTCCAGAAATTTTGAAATGCTTAAGAAATGCATGCCAGGCTCAACATGTTTGGAATACAGTCTCAATATCCAAACTATACAAAACCCAACATACTCTCACCTAAATAATCCTCTATATCAGCCTTAACAATGCGTCCATTAGGGCCAGTACCTTTTATGCTTGAAATAGGCACCTAGACAGTGGCAACAAGTAGGAAGTACCCACAGTCAGAAATTCAGACATGATTAAGAGGGGCACATAACTGATTCTAAAATCCCAGATAATTAATACTAAATAGTACAGAACTAAATAGAGCTACTTGAGTACCTACAGCATTCACAAAACCAACCTTATGATCCTCTGCCATCTTTCTTGCAATGGGACTAGCAAAAATGCGATCTTCTCCTTGAGGAGCTGATGCTGCCTTCTCTGCTTTAGGAGTTTCAGTAGAGCTTAGAGCATCTTCCTTTGGCGGAGGTGGTGGAGAACTCTTTTCATTTGAAGCAGCTTTTACTGGAGCTGTCGCAGCACCCTCTCCTGAAGGAGTGTAATCCTTAAACTTTGCAATGTCAGCCTCATCTTCCACCGTGATTGCTATCACCTGATTGAAAACCAAGGCGATAAAAACTTGATGACTTAAGCAACTCAATGATTTCACTATACACCAATTGAATAGAACAGAACTCACCACATTAGCACATGGACACATGCAAAGGTCATAATTACAACTTCAGCAAGAACTTGAAACCCAAGCAAAAAACTCAAATTAAAGCATCATGGTAAACTTCTAGACCAAGAATAATATTTTTTAAAGATCATGTGTACCTCGCCAACTTTGATTTCCTTCGTTCCATCACTCCGAAGAATCTTTGCAACAAACCCTTCCTCCATACTCTCCATGTCAAGTGTTGCTTTATCCTAAAAGCATTTCTTCACTATGAGCACCCTTAGAAGAATTACAGAATAAGTAAGAAATCAGATAGCATTTAATAAAGAATAACAGAGAACATAAAAAGGTAGAGGAGATGTTTACAGTTTCAATTTCGCAGAGTACATCTCCAGGGGAAACTTTATCTCCCTCTTTAACACGCCACTTTACAATGTTCCCCTAAACAACAATACAATAGATACTACATGAGATGACAGGTGTGGATACTTAGAATTTTTTCAAGCATCAACTTCCTGGTTAGCTATTGACTTGGAAGTACACACTTATCCTAGTGATAAGATGAGACTGCCAGTTATAATATGGAATCTACCTCTGTCATTGTTGGGGAAAGTGATGGCATTCCAATCTCCTCATGTGGAGGAAGCCCTGCAACAATGGTTTTATAGTTATCTCTCTGATAATAAATAACGTAGCTATTGACCAGAATTCTATAATAATATATACCTCAACTACCAATAATTTGATAGGTCAAATACAAAAGCCTAAGTAATAGTATGATGTTGACGTAGAAAAGTACTCCATACTGCCAGTAAAGATATGCATATCACAAAATACTTGAGATGTATAAGTAATACTGACAACAAATGCTCCTCGTCAAGTCTGAAACATGTTTATGACCTTCACTGTTTCTTTATGTATTCATTTAGATCAAGTATTTTGACAATAAATTGTAAGAACCATTACAAACAGGAAACAGACGAAACAACATAAAAACCTAAAACCCTACAGTTGAGACACAAAACCATATAAAGGGTGTGCAAACTGAAGTTCCAATTTTACTGAAACAATACAAAAGCTTAAAACCCTATGGTTGAGACACAAAACTATATAAATGATGTGTAAAATTAAGTTCAAATTTTACCTATAATAACTTACAATAAAAATGAGACACACTAATTGATTTTAGGAGGCAATGTAGGTGTCCAATAGATTACTGTCAACTTGTATAGCAAGTATCTAACAAGTATAAGATTACCAATTGGATTTTCCAAGATACCACTCATTAGGCCCTAAAACAGCAGGTCCAAAATCCTAGAGCATTCCTTCACCCACAAGGCTAAGGGTTTGTCATCATGAAGGTAAACATAGGCTCATCTACAGATTCAGGAAGGTTAAAGGCTAACTATAAGAGTCAGTAAGCTCTCCTGCTCTTTGGGTTTAAATTAAAACTGGAGGGGTTCCCAGAGGTATACCTTAACAGGTATTTAAATCAAACAAATGGGCAATCAAAATAATAGACAGCAGCTATACCCAAATTTGCATGCTCAACCCCTAATTTTGTCATAAGGTAAAGTATGACTAGCTGTGTAGACCTCTTTTAGAGTTGATTTAATACTCTACACCTGTATCCACAAATAATGACCATAATATAATACCTTAAAATTGTTTCTTTGAGTAGTTCATAGACATTGGCAGAGTATAAAGTGCTAGAAATGATTCACAAAAAAATATAGCAATTCATTCCACATAAAGTTTATCCCTGGTTTGCAGCTTTGAATCGTAAACAGCAAGTGTGCAAACCCACTTCCATTCCTACACCTACTGGTCAATTTTAATAAATTTAATGAATGAATTTAATCAGCAAAAACACAAAAAAACCAACCCTTACAATGAATGATGAGGTCACTAATATAGATTATAGAAAGAAAACCTAATCCTGGGGAAGAGACATGATTGTGTGGTACAAGGATTAGTCATACCCTTAGTCATCATTGTGATAAATGCCCTACACAAAAATCATCCCTTCGAGATTCGCAAATACACTTGGAAGCATGAGAAAACAAACTCCTTTCCATTCACCATTATTTTGAGCAAAGAGCCCCAAAACACAAGTGAAATTAGCTGAATATGCAGCCTAAAGATGAAGATCGGGCTCCACACCTTCCAAAGCTCTAATAATTTAGGAAATGGTGTCAAATAGTTACATCCCCTTCGAATCTGCCTTCTTTTCAACAATGCTTTAAGGGTACCTATGAACCATTTATGGTGGTTGCACGGCTCGTCGGACCATTTAAGGTGTTCTCGGAGCGTTTTCACCTTTACAACTGTTAATGTTATGGCAGCTTCGGGTTCATCCTTCCAACCACGAGTGAAGACATAAATTAATATAGCCTATCGGCTATTTATTTATATGTGATATTTAATGTGAAGGGGCGCTTCACTTGGCAACAATGTAATTTCTAAAAGGGCCGACCTTCCTTGTAATTCACATATTTTAATTGTAATTATATTTCTCTATTTTGGCCGACCTTGTACATGAACAGGTGCGACTTCTCTCTCATTGGGTATTTATACAAGGTCATTTCCATCTTTTCTATCATTAAGCAAGTTCGTTTCTCTCCTTCATTCAAGTGCGAATTTTCTCCAAGAGCAGATTGTGAATTTCTCTAAGTGCAGATTTAGGTTTCAAGGAAGGGCAGATTATTATCTGTTTGTATCTAAAGTTGGTGCTGAATATTGGCCTTGTGATTGGCCTCATTGTAAAGCGAATTGTTGCCATTATTTATATAGAGAAGAGAGATCTTTGTTGCTGGGTTTTTCTCCCTCAAGTGGAGGGTTTTCCCAGGGTATCTGCTGTGTTATTGTGTCTGATTTGAATTTAATTTCTGTGCATTAATCTGATCATTAAAATTTAACAACAACAACCAACAAATCCGACACCTATAATGATTTCCCCATGGTTATGGCATTCAAATGAATCAAATTTGTGGAATAATGGTGTAAAATGCAGCTATGGGTGTCCATGGGTATGTGCAGAGCCAAATCCAACCATAAATGAAACTCTAACCACATCCAACAAACCACCATGGAAGCAACTTGAATAACGCACCAAATCCACATGCTAATTCTCCTCAAACAGAAAAAAAATTTCTTTAACAGCTCTTAGTACCTTTCTAACATACTTGGACCATCTGGCAAGCATATGGCCTTTCCAAGCTATTCCAGTGAGTTGGTGGGAAGCCGACAAAAAGCAAGCAAGAGTTTTGCATTGTTAAGGGCTAAGTTACCGAATCAGGTACGGGTACGTGGGTACGGGTACGGGTACGGGTACGGTACGCCGATACGGCAAAATTTTTTTTTTGGTGTGGGTACGTTTGGGTACGTCCGTACATAAAACATATAAAAATCATAAATATAGGCATATTTGCAGCCTAAAAAGTAAAAAACAAGAATACTATTAAGTAATACTGTAATAATAAATATTAAATATTAAATAATAAGTAATAAATATTATATTATTCTATTAAGTAATATTGTAATAATAAATATTAAATATTAAATAATAAATAATAAATATTATACAATATTAAATATTAAATAATAATCATTATAAATATAAATTTATAAAACAATTTATAATAATAAACTTATTAATAAAATATCGTTTATAAATTATAATAATAAATTAATAATCATATTAATAATCATATTAAGTTTAATGTTTTTAAACTTTGGATCAAAAAAGATAAATTAATAATAGTACGTTTAAAATTAAATATATAAAATAATAATTAGATTTATATTTATTATTCTAAGATTTAAAGTTTAAACTTTAAAATTGAATTAAATTAAAATACTAAAATAAATTTAATTATTTATATATAATAAAATTATAAATGTAAAATGTTTAAATTTTTAATAATAAATAATAAATATTTACTAAACTTGATACTAAATAAATAAAATAAAACAATACAATATATATTTTATAAAAAAAATATTATTAAATATTATAATATTTATTAATATTATAATATAAATTAATAAAATTATAAAACAATATTAAAATTAACTCGAACCAGTGAATGTGTCAGTCGCGGTTCGGGAGCCATAGGAACCGGGGAACACATAGGCATGGGCCACGGGTAACAGCACGCATCGCCAGTTACAGCCCCAGGTTCGCTTCGCCACCGGCATCATATCATTCATATATAGATGCGGATCGAGTTCACCACGTAGCAGATTATCCGTTTCTCCCACCTGCGCGTGCCCTTTCTCCTCAATGTCGCGAAATCACCAGACAAAAACCAGCGGCGAGCAGAGAAAAAAAAGAAATAAAGTTAGGTTATTTGCTTTGGCCATTCCGAAATCGCATAAACTTTGTCGAAACTGCGCCGGAATCAGCTGAAAACGCCACGTCATGAACAAAAACGGCAGGATTCGAATTTTTTTTTTAAAAATCATGGATACGTTTTTTTGCGAAAAAAGCCGAACCCTGGCCGACTCCGCAGGGTTTCCATGGCGTATCCGTTTTGGTACGTACCCGTACCCGGAATCGGCAGGGTAAAGGGCCGATTCCGGTAACATAGGTTAAGGGTTGGGGAAAAGTCATACATTCTACTCTTGGTCGAACTATCAAGAACCAAGGGTGAGGAGGAAGTCATAATAGATGAGGGAAGACTGAACAAATAAGCCCGATGAATGAAAAGAGCCTTGAGGCACTAGGATTGGTGGGGTTCATGAGTCGAGAATACCCTAGAATGGGTATCATTTAATGGAAATCCTGAAATCCCAACTCCAAAAGACTTAGTAAGTTTTTTGAAGCGGAAATTGGACCTCGAGAGGAAGCTAATGAGCATGATGGTAAAGGTTTTCATGATTTCCTGATCTTGAAATACAAGCAAGTTAATGCAATGACGATTGAGACAGCAGGTTGGGGATGGAAGGATGGAAAACTCTAGAAGCCCAATGGAAATGAGGGAACTTTAGGCAAGTCACCAAACTTCAGAGTTTGGGGAAACAAGAAAATGGTAGACATTTAAGAGACACCCAAAACTCTGACACCAAAAGACAAAATTGTGAGAAGCAAAGGAATCACAAAAGCAAGGATGGAAGGGTGAATGACCAAGTCCAACAACTCAACAGCTCAATAGAACCAAGACTTAGCCAAATTTTTAAAAAGGTATGAACAGATCATCAAACCGATAAAAATGAAAAAAAAAATTGACACTAAAATATTGAGTCCCAACACCATTGAAAGTCAAAATCTTGCTACTAAATCACGATTGCAACCCAAAAAAAGCAAAAAAGCTGCACCCTTAAATAAAGTTCAAAAAAATGATTCCTATGGGAAGACAATTCAATTAGCAAGTGTCTTGAAGAAGAGGTGTGCAACATACAGCATAAGAAATTTAGGATAAAATTTGGATGACCAACAAATTCTAACTACCATAATTCCACATTAGAAATTCGAATCAAAATCAAAAGCATTGTTTATGAAATAATGACAGCAACCATGAGATAAAGCAAATGAATTGTTCATACATTTTCTTTGTGGATGGCATGTTTAGTTAGGCAGAGTTGTTGGTGTCATTCTGGAAAACAAAACTACAACATGAGATTCAAGAAAGTTTTCAATATATTTTTTTGTTTTATTCTACTTATGAAAATGGTTAAATGTTATTTTACAACGAAAGAAAGAGTAAAAGATGAATACGTTGATTGATCACGAGATGATTAATATTTGTATGCAATGAACTTAAAGTAAAAGGGGTTAACACTTAACAATCATCAAATGACTTGCAAGTAACATGAAACTGATGATTCTTAAACACATACTATGGCATAAATCTGCTATTAGAAGAGCCAATGACAAAAAACTATGTTACCGGGTTCTTTGCTTTGGGCTCTTGTGCCTGCTCTCAAAGTGCCCGGGGGAGCACCCCTGCGGGCACCAACTGTTATGTCCCCAATTTAAATTGAAATTTGAATTTTGCAAGACGGGAAAAAAGTGATTATGGACACTTTGTTTTGATATTTTTATTAAATATAATACTAATATTTTTAAATAAATAAATTTGAATATTAAATATAATATAGATAAATTTTAATATTAAATTAATTAATTTAATTCTGGGCAGCTAGTTAATAATAAATCACTTTTGTTGGGAGCCGACCTTGGAGGTAAAGGGATTTGAATTTGAAAATCCAACACCTCATTTGAGTTCACATGCCTCTTTTAGGGGCCTATATATGCAACCTTTGGGTGTTAGAGGAAGGCATTGGAAGAAGGAAGTTTTGGACGAATTTCTAAGGGCATATCAACAGGACGAAACCCTTACAAGGTTTAACTCAGATCTGAGTGAAGCAGCGCCTTTCTGGAGGTCTGCACACAGATTCCAGGCCTGGATACAAGTTCATGAAGGTGACAGTCGGACAAGGTTACCCTAGAAGCAAGGAAAGATGGAGTGTATCCTTCATACAAGGAGATCTGCGATCTGAGCGCTAACAATTGAGGGTTTCATGCCTCAATTTTCCGCAGTGTAAGTGTGTGTTGAAGGCAGATCCATTATTGCTGAGGGGACAGCATTCCTGTGAATTCATTCATTTCCCAACATGTGTAAGCAGGTCAGGATCTAAGAGTTACTCTCCGATCAGATCACTGTAATACCCTAATGTTTGAGTTGCTTCAATATCAATAAATGTCATGTGTTCCTTGCTGTTTAAAATTCAGATCTGAATCTGTTATCTGTAATGGTCTCTCTCTCTCTCTGGTGTGTATCCCTGATTTGTATTTTCCAGGTCTTATAAGTGTGTGATTATTGCAAACAAGAGATTGCAATCATATTCTGTGGTTTGCATAAACCCTAGGACATTTAACCATTGTATTGTTGAAGATTTGCATTCCGAAAAAAAACTAGGTTATTACACCAGCTCCTAGGGGGCACCAAAAATAAAGTAAAAAGCATTAAAAAAAGTTGCAAAAAGTGCAACTTAAACCCTAAAACGCCCTCCAAAGCCACATTTCACCTTACCTCATTTTGGCATTTATCTTTATCACTACCATTAATCAATGATTAAGTATCATACTATTAAATGTATTTACAATTCTGTATATTTTTAAATATTTTGCACATATATATACACACACACACACACAGTTGAACCCAAATGTACCCTACCCAAGAAAAAAAATTGTTTTATTGGTGTACCCCATATTCCATACCCGTACCTGATCCCATACCAGAAGTAGAACTGGCAACTTAGATAAAAAAACAATATTGGATGGAAACTAAAAGGTAAGCATTATATCTTGAATAATTTGTGATGGCCATCATAACCCACAGCTCTGTTCATAGTATGCAAATAATTCAAAAGAAATTAACATCATCTAGCATAAAGACAAAACAGTTAGGAAATTGACCATAGTATACAAATAATTTAAGTCCCAAGGTCAAGTTTAGACCACATAAATTTTGCAGGCATAATACATTCTTGCTATAGTAGTCATTATTTCAACAGTATCATGAAGAAAAAGCTTAAAATCAAGTTTCTATAGACCATTTGCTGATAAATTAATAATTCAAAAAGGATAAAATTAAACCCTTTCAGGGAAGACATGTTGGAAAAAGCAGCAGGCCATGTTATATTTTCTTCAAATAATGATTTAGATGGATATAAGAAAGTAAAGAATCGCCTCTAAAAATAATTGTAGAGCCAATTTTGTGATAGAGTGAGGAGCACAAATATGCAGTGATGCTCTTGGAACTTACCCAGTAAAACCATTAAAGGCAGTATGATAAGAGAAAGTTTAAAATCAGCTTACCTGCATCAGATGCAAAGCCCCGCTTCAAGTAAGCTGATGCACTGATATATGAACACAAAATTCACCTAATATTAGAAGTTATATAAGAAATATATCAACAAAAAGAAAACAACGTTTAACGCTTAGAATCTGAGAGAAGATAGAGATCAAAAATAATACAGTTTTTGTCAACAGTATAGTAAAAAATATATAATTCATGAACCCTTGTAGGTAAGTTGAAAGTCAGATTTAACAGTTTGTATGAACAAAAACCGTTACAGGTGAATTGAAAGTCAGATTCAAAGTTCTTATTACACAGATATTCTTGTGGGTGGATCGAAAGTCAGATTAGTCAGATTAGCCACCGATAATGAACTCAAAAGATATTTACCATAGAAAAGTATTGACCTTACCATGCCCAATGTTATGCATGATATTAGCTTACTCTTTAGACCCTAAGCCATTGGAAAAAAAGGTCATTGACATGTGCATATCATAATGTCCAGCTTAATATTTATTTTTAAATCAACGATGCCTATGACTAATCAAAGTGTGTAACTTCAATGATGTAGAAGATGAAATATGTTTCCTTTTAACCTATCCAATGATATTAGGCTCAATTACAAAGATATTTTAAGTCTAAGCCGAATTCATGAAATCTCAAATCAAGCCATACAATACTCTCAGAGACAATTTTCTAAAGTAACACAATTTTAGAGGCAATTATCTCATCACATCATCTTGAATCAAGGTAATCAAAATAAATCTCTACCTCTTTCCTGATAAATTGTCCATGACTATTCGATGCCAATGAATTTGTCTCTGCCCACTGTTTCTTGGTCCAAACATGCAATAAGTGCCAATTACTGGAATTGCGGTTGTTTGCATATTTCTTGATAATTCAGTTGACAGGGCTTGCCTACAGTTTATATGACCTGCATCCTGCACGAAGCAGCATCCATGATAGTAAACAGACCTTAATTCAAATTCACTTTCAAGGAGAATATTTTTTAAACAAAAAGAGAGTGATAGAGAGAGGTAGAAAAAATCCTGTTTGTCGTGACAAGATGATGTTACTCAAGTATTAGTTGTTGTTTGAAAATAAGTATACTATCAAATTTGATAAGCTTCCGAGGGCCAAAGTCGGTAAATACTGATTTCAGAAACAGTAGTAAACAGACCTTAATCCAAATCCACTTTCAAAAGAATATTTTTAAAGAAAACAAGAGAGATAGAGAGAGATTGACAAAATCATGTATTTCGTGATAAGATCATGTTACTCCAGTACAAGTTGCTATTCGACAATAAGTATAAATTATAATGATTAAATTTGTTAAGCTTTCTTCAGTCAACATCAGGCAATACAGATTTCAGTAATACCTGTGCTATTTTAAACAACAAGAAATTTCAGTTCACAAAGCATCTTCCCATAAAGATAACGCATGAGCATCACCCAAATCAGTAATGCAATTAAATTAATTTGTCTCCGTAGCAGTTTTAGTTCACCTTACTTCCATAAAGCAATAAATAGCCTTAAATTAAAATAATACCTTAGGAAAACTAGAATTTTCCAATCCATTGCGGAGATTGAATCCTTGCAGGTTCGCTTCCTGCGCTTCCAAAGCCTCGCATATATTACTGGATTTCGCATCTTCTTTAGCTATCGCTCTTCTCTCAAAATCAGAAGCGATCGCAGTGTAGCCCCGCTCAAACCTTCTAAAAATGCCTACAAATCATGTAAATAATTCAATTAGTGCATCAATAAAATGGCATGGCTTGATTCAGACAGCTCGCTATAAATAAATGTCTGTAATGAAAACATCCGAGATAACATATTTCCGTTTTTCTAAAACCAAAAGGATGTAAAAACCCTAACGATGCTTAGACAACTTAATTCACCGCCATTTTTAATCAGAAAAAGCTTGATTTAAAGGACTTACCATTTCCTTGCAGGTGACGTGTGGATCTGCGGGCCAGAGGCGCGATCGTCTGCGCCATCCTTCCTCGAAATCTTTGATCTTCAAGGGTTTTCTTTCCCTGATTCTGTCGCAGAAACCTTAGGAGGAAAAGCTATTCCAGAATGTAAACCTCTGAACGGAGATTAAATAAATTACTTCCCTTAAATTTTGCAGTTTTATTTTTATTTTGTTCTTATTTTGATTATTTCTTACAATTTTGTTTTTGTTTGACTTAGGGGTCGGTAAAGGAGGTTTGGTGCAGCTAAGAGTATTTTCAACGAACATTTTTAGTCAAACAAAAAGTTTGGCCTTACAAGCTTCGAAATCCTAGTCTCGGACGTCTCTAATGAGATTATGTTTGGACCTTTAGAGAGAGCAAAAGTTTTTCTGTTAAATTAGAGCTTTAAATGAGATGCTCAGTAATTTTCAAATATGGGATTAGGTCACATCATGTCTTCAATTTGATGGTTTATTTGACGTTATTATAAATATAAATAATATTTTAATTGATAATATTAATATACACCTTAGTGTGCAATGGGTACGCCAAGAAGTGTGGAAGGTCAATTAGGATAAATTTTAGTCTATTTTTTGACATAATTGTTTATATATATATATAATAACAATTTATTTATTTATATATATATTTAGTAATTTTGTTAAAAATATAATATATGTTTAGTAAATGAGATCAATTGTTAGGTCATTTCAAAAATGATTTTAATATTATTATTAATTTTTTTAATTATAGAATAATATTATTTTATTTATTTTAAAAATTTTATGTATTAACTATTATATTATTATATAAATATGTATTATTTATGTCATTATTATATTAATCTATTATATTTATTATTTATGTATTAACTATTATATTTTTTTATAATATAACATTATATATTATAAGCCAAATTATTTATTATATAAAATTAATATAACATTATGAACTATATTTATTATTATAGATTATGTTATATATAATAAATATTATTAGATCTAAATATAATTTAAGATATACTATATGTTATATGTTTTACATATAATACTAATTAAAATATTTAATAATTGTGAAAAATGAGCGAGATGAAAATTAAAAAAGAAAAAATGAAAATAAAAAATCCAAACTCAAACCCGTAATTTTCATTTTAATAAACATACTCTAAAACCCTCATCATAGCCTTATTTCCAGGCTGCACAACTCGCCAAATTGGAGATGGAAGGGAAAGCCGCAGAAATCAGCGGCAAACAGCCAAAAAAGTGATGAACAGTTGAGATTTGGCAGGGAAACGATAACGGCGAGGGAAAAAAAAGTTAGAAAACAGCGTAAAACAATCGAAAAATGGTGAAAAATGATGGACGGTTGAGATTTGTTTCACTATCAACCAGGGCTTCTTGTTATGTTTCAACCGTTGAAGGAGAAAATGAACTTGGAAAGTTCATATAGGGACAGGCCTTCGGCGTAATTATTTTATGATGTTTCTTATAAAAATACATATTAATTTAGAATATTTTCAAAGATAGAATATAATTATTTTTAAGATAGAATATTAATATATTGTCTCGAATGTTTTCTAATATGAATTTAGAAATTTACTATGAATTATAATAGTAAATTTAAGATTTTTGTATTCAATATTAATAGTTATCATTGTTTTTTTAATTTTACATTCCTAATATATAAAATAAGGATTTTTCAAATTTTTTAAAGAAGCATCACTAGTGAGCATGATAGTTGTTTTATTTTTGTTGATTCGAGTATCCCGCAACTCCAACGTACCTTGTCTTGGGGTAGTGACAAAGGAGGGACCACAAAAAGTGTATGTATCAATCTTCTACTTGTAATATGATTTCTGGATTAAAACTATGTTACATTTCTTTAAAAAAAAATTACATCAACATTTCGGAAATTAAAAAAAATGCAACACAGTTTTAATCCATAAATCATATTACAACTTTATCATGGACTATGAAAATTTCATGGTTTTAATCTTCTATTTGTTTATTTGCATTACTTTATTAAAGATAGAAATTTATATATTTTTTCATATTTAATATGTATGATTAATAAAATTGATAAAAATATTTTAATATAAAATATTTTCTATAATTCTTTTTTCATAAATTAAAACAATAGTTTGAAATATTTTTAGATTTGTTATTTGAATTTCTTTCTCATTCACATTCTATGATTTATCATCAAGATAATTGTAAATGAATTATGGAATGTGTGTTAATAAAAAAAAGATCATGTAGTCAAATTCAAAAATATTTCAAATTAAATATGTTTAAAGTTATTATTTGAATTTAAATAATTAATAAATAATATAAAATATTATACAAATGATAGTTATAAAGTGTTACTTTAAACAATCAAATTAAGTTTATTAAGAAAGATCTTATTGAGAGAAAATTACCACAATTCCATTTGGTATGTGCAGTCACCTATCCCAAATCACCCTACCACATGACATATGTATTGTAACATTTCTCTTATAAATTATAATTAAAATTAAAATTAACTAGTAAAAAATCCATAGATTTTACATATAAATAACGATGTCCATATAAATAACAATGTCCACCAAATACTTCAAAGTTATAAATCTATTCATCACATCCAATAACACCCTAAGAATATTTTACTATTATTTCACTCTAATGATTATATAAATGTAAGTATATGAAAAGATAACATCTATACATCTAAGTTGGTCTAATGGTGAACTTGTACTCTTGAAAGAGAGGTCACAAGTCCAAATCTTGTGAGAGGTAGGGTATGTACACCTCATATTGTGAAGCACGAGTTAGGTGTGTCTTACATATTGAGAGTACGGGATAGTCTCATATACTTAATGTCATATGTAGACCTAAAAATAGATCATCTAATATCCTAGACTATTGTAGAATAAAAAAAACCTTTTCTTTCCTATACAAATATATTGTTGGTATTACAATTCCAGCATACCAGAACTTTATGTACAAATACAATCTTAATTCCATTGAAGAGTTGAAAGCAAAATTGCTTTCTACATCTTACGAAGCTATCCAGTTTTTTCAATACAATTAAATAACGAATAAAGCAGTGGTCTGATTCCAGTGACAATCCTGATGGTAAGCCAAGCCATAAGCCAAGCCATAAGCTAAGCCAAATGCATCAAGCAGGCCGACTCAGTCTGAGATGTAACAGTGGATTTTATAACAACATTCAAGATTATAATTTCTTTGAAGGTACAATCAAAATTCACTTCCATTTGTTGCGCAGACATCCCTGTATTGTTTTGATATCTCACACCCTCTATTTGCATTGTCGATTTATGCATGGAAAATGAGATTCACTCTAACCTCAAAATGAATTCCCCACAAATGGGCCGGCATGTTGTGGTTAATGTTATGTGAGAAGTGATTCTCTACTCAAACAACATGTACATTGACTGTTTACAGAAAATATAAGAAGTTGGATTGTTCGCCTGAAGTTCACATGGTGTAAGGGAGTCACAGTAATAATGATAGGATTAGAAACATTGTTCATTGTCAAATCTGCAAACGTGATTTCTCTCACATACCCAGAACCGTCCTGCAGGTGGGTAATTGGTAAAATACAGGCATTACCTTATATTAAGTCTCGAAACAAACCGTAAGCGCCCGCATACAACGCTGCACGGTGCACACCAACACAGAGAAACCAACTGAGATTCAACAAAAAGATGAAGAGAGAAAAGAGTATTCTTATCCTCACATTTGTCTCCTTCATTTTGCAAGCCTTCTCCCACCAAATGGTGTCTTGCCCATCTATTGTACCGCTACCTTGTACAGTGAGAGTTGAGATTTTGTGAATGTGAGCTACCTATTTCCATCCTCTTGTTCCATGCAGATTTTTTTGATACTACAGAGGTGTCCCAAAACCCAGTCTAGCGATCCAGCAACCCTTATCTATCTTTCTTGTTGGGTTGGGCTGGAGTGATTATTTCTCCTTTCAATCTTTAAAGTCCACTACTTAGGCTTTAACCTTTGAGATTTAAATCGTTTCCATGCGTACCTTGACAGAAATAGGGAACTCGCAAGGCCCAGGAAATGTAGTGGGATTTATAAGTAATTTGTTTCAACTTGACACCAAAATCCATAACATTAAAGGCCCGTAGGTAGACATTAACAGGCACGATCAATTCCAGGAAAGATGTAACGGTCACTCTTAGCCATCGGTGGATCTTGGTCGCACCGTTAGAACGACTGGTCGATTTATGTTTGCTCTCCACTCCCGCCAGTCTTTTGTACGGTAAGTCGATGTAGACGAAGAAGAGGAGGCATGCGGCATTCCCACCTACTAGGAATAGCAAATGCAAACATTGACGTTCAGCGACCGATGACCAATGAGCATTTGCACGTTTCCAGGAGATGCACTCCAGCGGGGATTGGACACTTGACCGTCTAGGCGTGTGAGAGAGACAAGCGGCCCAGCAGCCCATGAGCCATAACCGTGGAATCCCCTTCGAAAACGACTTGGACGATCGTGTTTGTTAATGCCAACGTATTAAGGGAGAGGACCCTATCGTGGGACAGGGTCCAATGGCTGGTATAGCTATGGATAACCTGGGGGTCAACTTTGGACAGTCTGGGGACCACTGTTGGGCAATAAAATGGTAGTAAATTTACACTTAGTATCCAACTGTTGATTTTTGTAGCTCAAAAAGTGGGATATGGATTTGTTTTAAAACAACTCAAGATTAGATTTGCTTTAAAACAATTCGAGTTGGATTTTCAGCAACCGTAGTTTTTATTCTTTAAATAGAATGTTTCTGAGTTTGTGAGGATAAGATAAATCCTAGAGTGATTTTATGTGTAAATAAAGCCAAAGAAAGCAAGGAAAGATTCTTTCCTTGCACGCTAAGTAAAGCAGCTAGGCTCTATAAATGCAAGATTGTTGTAGCAAACATATATTGTATTTTCGAAAGAAAAATTTGCTGTTAGGCTGAATAGAAGATCCAACATTTGTAGGTTTTTCTCCGCATTGGGGTTTCCTGGGTATATCTATGTTATTGTCTTTTTGTGTTTGGCTTTATGTTATTTTTGCTTCTGCTGTTATTAGTTGTTAATTAACCCAGTTGTATTAATTGTTATAAATCAGATTTCTTTATGTGAATTTATTGTGCAATTAATCTGTTACTGGGTTATAGAAATTAACATGGTATCAGAGCTCTAAACTCTGAATACGAAGCCAAGATTTGTAACGCAGATTTCAAAAAGAAAAAAAAAGTCATCAGATTTTCGTCTCCAGTTCTTTTTGTGGCTATAGCAACTAGCGTTTGATACGAGGACAGGCTCGAGGGTGCGTCAAACTTCTTGCAGTGGAAGGTTCGGATTACATCTGTTCTCAAGGAGAACAAGCTATGGATCTATGCTAGCATAGAAGTGACTCCACCAACAAATGATCATGTTGTCTTAGATTCGCATGAAGTCAAAGAGGCCAAAGCTCAGAGGATTATCCTGGATGGAGTAAGAGATCATTTAATTCCTCATTTATCGGGGAAAGACACCGCCAAGGAGATGTGGGATACGCTCACAAAACTTTATTAAAGCGACTATCAGAGTCGTAAGATGATGCTCAAGGACAAATTGCATAATACCAAGATGTCCAAAGGTGAGAGTGTGACCTACTTGTCCAAGCTGACACAAGTCAGGGATGAGCTTGCTGTTGTTGGAGAGACGATTAAAGAAGATGAGTTGGTGCGTATAGCCTTGAATGGTTTTTCAAAGCACTGGGAAGTGTTTGTCAAGTGTGTTATCGGTAGAGATCGGCTACCTGATTGGGCAAGACTTTGGGATGATTTTGTTCAGGAGGAGATTCGTAAAGGTGCTCATCAGACGAAGAAGGGTCAAGATGAAGAAAATCTTGCTCTTGTGAGCAAGGGTAAGAAGAAGTCAAATAAAGAGCAATCAGAAGGTTCTTCTTCCAAGAGTGGGAAGAAGAAAGATCTGAGCAAGATTAAATGTTTCTGCTGCCATCAGATGGGTCACTATGTCAGTCAATGTCCGAATAAGAAAAATAAAGACAAGCAGAAGAAGCAATTTGCCGCTACAACAGAGGTGGACGAGTTTGCATCACGATTTGAGAATGAGTTTTCACTCATTGCCTGTCTCTCAAGTTCAATTGCCAACAGGGTATGGTATATTGACAGTGGGGCTTCTCGCCACATGACGGGAGTCAAAGAATATTTCACCAAGTTGGAGGAGAAGAAGCCGGATTTCTATATTGAGCTCGGAGACAATGCCAAGTACCATGCAACTGGTATTGGCACCGTCAAGTTTCAGAGGGAGTCTGGCAAGCCTTTGTTGGTGGAGGATGTGTTGTATGTCCCTGGCATGACAAAGAATTTAATCTCAGTTTCTGCCTTGGAAGACAAGGGTTACATCGTGACCTTTGAGAGGGGAAAAGTCTATATTCATCCCAAAGATTCCAAGATTGCAAAAGTGATTGGTGTCAGGCATGGCAGCTTGTTTCGGTTACAATTTGAGCCAGCACATGCATTGGTTAGTAGCTGTAAAGGGATAGGAGAATTGTGGCACAGGAGGATGGCTCACCTTCACTATGGAGCACTTAATATTCTTAAGGAAATAGTGACAGGGCTGCCTGAGATGAAGACAGAAAAGCATGAGGTGTGCAAGGGTTGTGCTCTTGGGAAATATGCCAAGACCAGTTTTCCAAGTAGCGACACTAGATCCGAAGGGATTTTGGATCTCGTACACTCAAATGTGTGTGGACCCATGTCAACAACATCCTTGAATGGATATGAGTATTATGTTACCTTCATTGATGATTTCTCCAGGAAGACGTGGATATATTTCATGAAGAATAAAGATGAGGTCTTAGGTAGGTTCAAAGAGTTTAAGGCTCTTGTGGAGAACCAAACTGGGAAAAAGATCAAGATATTGAGGTCTGATAATGGAGGCGAGTATACCTCGAATGCCTTCAAATATTTTTGTGCTCAGGAAGGTATTAAGAAAGAGTTGACAGTTTCGTACAACCCTCAACAGAATGGGGTTGCTGAACGAAAGAATAGAGCTATTGTTGGAGTAGCCAAGGCCATGCTTCATGATCAGGATCTGCCTTGGTTCTTATGGGCAGAAGCTTGCAATACAGTTGTATATTTGCAGAATAGGAGTCCTCACAAAGTGTTGGGAAAATTGACTCCATAAGAGGCGTTCACTGGTAAGAAACTAGATTTGGGGCACATTCGCATCTTTGGATGCCTTATGTATTGTCACATTCCTATTGAGAAGAGAACCAAGTTGGAACCTACTGCAGAGAAGAGTATCCTTGTTGGGTACAGTGAAACTTCTAAGGCTTATCGGGTTTATATTCCTGCTCTCAGGAAAATAGTGGTTCGCAGATATCCAAAGTTTGAGGAAGAGAGGGCTCTTCAGAAGTCAAGTAACTTGATGAATGAAGAGGAACAATCATCCACAGTTGAGGTAGCACAAATTCCTCAAACTTCAGTCACGCAAGCTGGAGAGCAGAACAAGCAGAATGATCAGATAGAGGAACAAATAATTCCTCAGCCTTAGATTCCTATTAGTGAGAAGAGAAGAAACAAGGCAGTTGAGCAAACATTGAGAGAGGCTCAAGAATATGTAGGTGATTCTCAAGATTCAGTCAGACAAAGAAGGGCTCCCAGACGTTATTCTGAGTATGTGGCACTTATGAGTGAATTAATTGAAGTAGAGCCTTCCAACTTTCAGGAGGCATCCAAGCATCAAGTGTGGAGAGATGCCATGGTGGAAGAGTATTCTTCCATCATGAAAAATAATGTGTGGGAGGTAGGACCAAGACCAGAAGATAAGTCTGTGGTGGGCTCAAGATGGCTATATAAGATTAAGCATGCTGCAGATGGTAGTGTGGAGAAGTTCAAAGCTCGGTTTGTGGCTAAAGGGTTTTCTCAGAAGGAGGGAGTCGACTATGATGAGACTTTTGCTCCAGTAGCCAGGTACTCATCCATAAGAGCTATCATTTCTATAGCAGCACAGATGGGTTGGAGGATTCATCAGATGGATGTAAAGACGACCTTCCTCAACGGGGTGATTGAGGAAGAGATTTACATAGAGCAACTAGAAGGGTTTGAAGCACATGAGAGGGATTCTCATGTATGCAAGTTGAAAAGAGCATTGTATGGACTCAAGTAGGCTCCCAGGGCATGGTATTCACGTATTGATAGTTACTTGCAGAGTGTGGGCTTCATCAAGAGTGAGGCAGATTCAAACCTGTACTATGTTCAGGTGAAGGGTGAACTTCTCATATTGTTGTTATATGTTGATGACCTATTTCTCACAGGGTCAGAGGAGCTCATAGCACATTGCAAGTGGGATCTTGCAGGAGAGTTTGAGATGAAGGACTTGGGGTTGATGCATTACTTTCTGGGATTGGAGTTGTGGCAGAAAGAGGGAGAGATCTTCCTTGGACAAGGGAAGTACTTAATTGATATCTTGAAGCGATTCAGGATGGAAAACTGTAAGCCTATGTCAATGCCACTTGTGACCAATTGGAAGAAGATTGATGCTTCTAGATCAGAGGCAGTGGACCCTACTTTATACAGACAGTTGATAGGCTCTCTTATGTATCTGGTCAACACCAGTGCAGACATTTGTTTTGCAGTGAACTCACTCAGTCAGTTTATGGTGGAACCTAAACATGTGCACTGGATAGCTGCAAAGCATGTTTTGAGATATCTCTGAGGCATAGTTGATTATGGGTTGAAGTATGTTCAGCAGGATGGAGTGAAGCTCAAGGGGTTTACTGATGCAGATTGGGCAGGCAGTACAACTGATCGAAAGAGCACTTCAGGGTGCAGTTTCAGTTTGGGATCAGGAGCAGTCTCTTGGTACAATAGGAAATAGAAGTCAGTTGCACTGAGTTCTGCAGAGGCGAGTATATGGCAGCCAGTATGGCTACATGTGAGGCTATCTGGCTTTGGAAACTTCTAGTTGGGCTCTTTAATTAGGAGTTGGATCCTACAGTCATTTACTGTGATAATCAAAGTTGCATCAAACTCTCTGAGAATCCAGTGTTTCATGACAAGTCAAAGCACATTGAGATCAAGTACCACTTCATCAGAGATTGTGTGGAGAAGGGGATAGTGAAGCTCAATTACATTCCTACGGATGAACAAATAGCAGATATCCTGACGAAGGCCTTGATGAAGAGCATGTTTGAATTCTTCAGGGACAAGTTGGGTGTGGTGCAGAACACTTTCCTCGCTAAGAGGGAGTGTTGATTTTTGTAGCTCAAAAAGTGGGATATGGATTTGCTTTAAAGCAACTCAAGATTAGATTTGTTTTAAAACAATTCGAGTTGGATTTTCAGCAACCGTAGTTTTTATTCTTTAAATAGAATGTTTCTGAGTTTGTGAGGATAAGATAAATCCTAGAGTGATTTTATGTGTAAATAAAGCCAAAGAAAGCAAGGAAAGATTATTTCCTTGCATGCTAAGTAAAGCAGCTAGGCTCTATAAATGCAAGATTGTTGTAGCAAACATATATTGTATTTTCGAAAGAAAAGTTTGCTATTAGGCTGAATAGAAGATCCAACATTTGTAGGTTTTTACCCGCATTGGGGTTTCCTGGGTATATCTGTGTTATTGTCTTTTTGTGTTTGGCTTTATGTTATTTTTGCTTCCGCTGTTATTAGTTGTTAATTAACCCAGTTGTATTAATTGTTATAAATCAGATTTCTTTCTGTGAATTTATTGTGCAATTAATCTGTTATTGGGTTATAGAAATTAACACCAACTACCACTCCAATTCAAAAAATACACAAATTGACCAATCATGTAACGCCACATCAGCATACCAATATTACATGACTTAGTTACCCACTATCGGTGCATCACTTTTTTTGGCTCTTTTTTTGTGGTTTTTGAAAAACACCCCCAAAACCTTAATCTTTTTTACATGATGAAAATGACTGACAATTAAAAAACAGCCGATAAAATGGCGAAAAATGATGAATAGTTGAGATTCTTTTAAACGTCTTGCAAGGCCTCTCGGGGCTTTTGAATCGTTCAAAATAAAATGAGTTTGTGAAATTCAAATAAAAATACTTCATAGTGTAATAAATAACTAGCACTTCCAACTAAAGGAGGTTCAAGGATTACACCAATAGAAATCTATATGTATGTTAATGTTAGAGAGTATGTTTGTGTATGATGCACTACAAATTCTAGTTGTGTTGGATTAAACAATTAATAATAAATATTAAATAATGGAATGAAATAAACTTAGGTAAATCTAGATTTTTCTCTTAAAAAAATTAAGTATTATCTAATTATGAAATATTTGTATACAAATTTAAAATAAAAAATACTACAAATGGAAATAGAATGTTCCCATTGAGTTGTCAAATAGATATTAATCTAGCTTTTATTTGATAAGTGAGATTTTGAAGGCTTTTACCTAATATTTTGGAGGATTTTACCATTAAACGACAGCTGGTTTACCATTAAATGATAGTTGAAACTTGTTTCAAGCTCAAATCTCACACTATATGTAGCCTATCGACTAATGATAACAATAATATCAAAATTTTATTTTTTTAATGTCATATTATATTTTAAGAGTTTTGGTGTTTGTTATTGGGATCATTTTAGTCATAATCTTGACCCTTTTTCTACTAAATTGATAAAAAAAAAGTTATCGCATGTTAAAATTGTGAAAAATACGAGACGCACGATCAAACAATGAACAAAAACACCTTCCACGCTTACTCATTCTAATTTTTCTCATTGACTAGAAACTACATGTTAAATATTGAGTAATTTCTTCGAGACATAAGTATTATGTATGGATGTCCATATGATGTGTTGGCATCCCACAAATTTCTAAAAATTTAATCATTTATTTGTTGTTCAACTATTTGTTTTTCCTTGTTGTAATGTTGATTTATCTAAAGAATGCATTACATTGGTAATGCCAACTATTTCTCTCTTCTACATCATGTTGGTAATATTGTTTTGATAAAATATTATTCTTGTTTGAATAATATTGTAGCTCCTTTTTATCATTTCTTTTTGTATTTCTATTGGCAAATATTTTGGTGACTATCACCACCTTTTATATAGTCTCATACAAATACTAATTTATCAATCCTTAAGACCTAAGATTTGATATTCATATCTTTATTTCAATTAGTTGTTCTTAGTTTAGATGCACTTAAGCTAAGTTCACTTTTTATAGTTATGACCATTAGGAGGTATTACAAAGAATTTGGTTGTAGTGAAACTATGCTTTATGGTTCTTGCAATGACCATTTGTACATCTACTGACAGGGTAAACTCCATGGGATTGGCCTTTGGCACCCTTGTGGGTTTTTAACCTAACATGTTAATAGATTTAACTATCATTTCAAGTTTTTAATTGTAGACTCAAAATTTTATAATAAGTGGATTTAAATAACTATATTTTTCATTTGTTAAGTTTTTAAAGTTACTTAGAATATGATAGTTTTGAAGGTAAATAATTTGCTGCTATTCTATTTTAGAAAGAACAAAAACAATCTAACAATATTCTATTTTTAAAAAAAATATAAAATATAACATTTCCTAAGCTAAAACTTAGAGTTGGGTTAGAAAATCTCCAATTATAAAATATGGAACTATGAAATTGACAAAATGAGTACAAATTTCTCTATGATTCTTTTGTACATATTTTGCATTAAAAATAACCTCATATTTAGAAGAAGGCTTACACTATATATAGTGCAAATTTAAGTATGTGAAAACAAGAAGATATTTTTGACAAAAATATGATATGTTAATTGGGTCAAAGATAAAATATAAGGAATTATATAAACAATGGACAAATATAGACACATATTTGTAAATACTACATATTTTAGACCCCTCATACCTAAGAAAAACCTACAATACCCATATGAAGATAATATTTTGTGAACATTTCTTACAAATGGGCTCATGAAAAACATAAGAATTCTTGCAAATAGTGAACATATGTAAGTGTTGTACACAAAAAAAAATCCTTATTTCTAGAAATCATTAAATTGGGAAAATCATATATAGGAATCATTAAATTGGGAAAATCATATATATTTATTGAAACCGTTGAGTGAAGCAAACAAGGAAAACTAATAATAATGTTATATGCACAACAACTATGGAAAAATGAGTGAGAATAAACAAGGTTGTTACGTACAATGTCGACCATGAGACCAAAAATGCCTCCATGATTGTAGAGAAAAAATAATGCAAGAGAGAGTAAGTGTAATGAAATAATTAAGATTTGGGTCAAAACTAAAAATGTCATACCAATCAATATTAAATATTACCAACCCCTTCATTTTTAATTATAAAGGTGTTATAATATCAAAAAATATATAACCAAGAATGTACTTTGTTTTCTAAGTTAACAATTTTGAACCTTATACCAAGATAAACTAGTTTTGAGAGGAAACATTTTTGCTACTATTCTATTGTAGAAATAATAAAATCATACTAGAACTATTGTAAAATATTGTATCTTCTACTAAGCAAAAACATAGAGCTAGATTGGAAAATACTTGAATAAAGAAGACTAAACTACAAAATAGAGACTAAGTTTAGAATTGTAAGTAGTATAAATATGTGCTCTTTGTCTAGATTGCTATTGCAAAGCACACACATTTGTGTGTTACAGTGTTGTCATCTACTTTACTCATTGTCATTCAAAATATTGATAAAATATAGTTTTTATATCCAAAACTAACATATTTTGTACACCATAAAAAATGCACAACAAGAAGTAAAGGTAACAATGATTTAAAGTAAAGCCAGATGATATTAAATTTATTTATTTTCAAGAAAGAAGTAAAATTAAAAATAGAGGGTTAAAAGCTTGTGCAAGCCTCTATGTGAAGAAAAAAATGAACTTGTAGCTAGGGATAAGAAAAATGGTTGTGATTATTGAGAAGCTTGTCAAGAATGGTCAAGCCTTTATTTTGGGCTTTTGATCTTCATGGACAGTCAAACATAAAATAAGATAAATTAGGGTTAGTGTTTAATTACGATTACCTGGTTAGGGTTCAATTAAGGTTATGATTTAATAAAGGTTAAATTAGGGTTATGTTATTAGGGTTACAATCAAGGTTTAATTAGGGTTAAGAGTTAGAGTTAGGGTTAGAGTTCAAGAAGGGTTATGATTCAATGAAGGTTTAATAAAGAGACACTAAATGCAAGACTTACAAGATAATAATAATAATTGGATGGTTATATCTCATGTAATGTTATATGAATGTATGGGATAAGTGCAGGAAAATGGAGGGCCAAAAAGGGGTCTTAAGTGGCCACTTTTTTCCTTAAATCAGGAAATACTTTACTTTGAATGAGAAATTGAGCATAGTTACACTCAAAATTTTAAGATGCAACAAAAACAATGTTCATAGTGCTTTGAGTCTACTTTCTAAACTACTATTTTTTTAAAAATGTTATAGATTAAAGAGTTCAAAAAAGTGAGCCACAAAAATTGGTGTTGTTTTTTTCTTGAAAAAAACATAAGGGTAAAAGTATTGTAGACACATAAAAATGTCCTGGACCCACATACCACATTCTTTTATGTCAAACATCCTCCTCACATAATTAAATTATTTAATTATGTACTAATGTCATAATTCCTAACTATTTCCTCTTGATTATTTAAATAAATAAACTTTATTTATTTATTTAAATACGCCATTTTTTATTTATTTTTAGACTGCAGGAATCGGGTAGCACGACCCCCTATAAACTGCAGTGCGCCTGGTAAACTTTTTAACGTGACCGGCGGCGCTGGCGCGACACGCCCTCCGGTACCACGGGACGGGGGAGACTAGAACTTGTGACCAGCAGAGCCGCAACGGAATTACTTAGCCAACCGAGCTAGGGCCCCCGCCCATTTAAATACGCCATTAATTCCTTATGTCTTCTTATAATTAAATAAATTCCTTTGATTTATTTAATTATTGTCCACCTTGTCCATTTTCTCCATAATTAAATAATTATTATTATTTAATTATCTTATTAACTTTTCTTCTAATTTTAAATAAAGTCATTTATTAGTTCCTGCCGACAGGCAGAAATACTTATGCATTCGCCCAGAATGCTTTTAACTGGGAGCATCGGCCAATCACATTTCACCATTTAACATATTACTTAATTTTTTGTATAGTTTGAATTTGGAGACCTATTTTATATATTGGAAAATTAGCATTTATCTATTTTTCTATTCATCCGAGTAGTGTTATAAATAATTATTGTTTTAAAAATTCGGGAAAATGCGAACGCATAAATTGAGTGAATAAATTTAAGCAAAGGTATAGTTTAGAAGTTGGCGGTTGGAGGTACGTAATCCATGAATGCAGATTAAATGCATTAAAATATCAGGAAAATGTGAGCGCATAAATTGATTAAATAAATTTAAGCAAGGGCATAGTTTATAAAACTAGCGGATAGACGTACGTAATGCATGAATACAAATTAAATGCATTAAATGGCATCTAGCTCGAGGTGAAGGCACTAGAATGGCTTGGTGGCCACGCGTGGCCAGGGTACTTTGGTCATTTAATATAGAGTTAAGCTACTTGTTATGCATCTATATTACTTTGCGTATGTTGTTTTTGTGTTCTGTAAGTGCGTGTTCTGAGGAAGAGCTTGTAGCAACTGAGTAGGAGATGTTATAGTTGCAGAGTCCAGACCCAGAAACGAGTTACTTGAGGTGATAATTTCATAGTGCTCTATAGTGTGGTCGAGCAGGTGATTTTGTAGTTGCAGAGTTATACATTGGTTAGTGAGAGACGAATTGCTTGAGGTCACAAGAGGTAACTTTTCGTTGTTTTCGTCTATTCGATACGAGAAATGCAAGTAGGGTTTCATAGTGCTTTAAGGCATTTGTATACTTCGACTATAGATTCGTATTTTAAACTATTTTTAGTATTATCTATTTGAATTTCTTGTTGAAATGTGAAGGTTTCATCTGCGTTTGATAGGAATTATGTAGAAACCCTCTTGTCCATTTTACTTCATGCATGTGAGCCCTGTAAAGTTTGAATTTTTTTGATTATTGCAAAGCGGTCCCATAAAGAGGGCTTTGGAACCAAAATTATGTCAGCGTGAGCGATAGTGAGAGCTTTGGAACAATGAGTCGACAGTGTGTTGCTTTAAGCTTTTTTGTTGTCTACAAAGCATAAAGGATAGAGGGATTTTGTTAAAATTCATGGTTATTGTCCTCGTAGGCATAAATGCAAACAATGGGAGCATACAGAAAATAGGTGAGCTGTTTGACAAAATCGTGGAAGAAAAACTATTATATATGATTAATTGTTTTTAAATTGATGCATTTGTAGAAGAAAAAATATTTGCGTTTGATAGGAATTATGTAGAAACCCTCTTGTCCATTTTACTTCATGCATGCGAGCCCTATAAAGTTTGGATATTTTGGTTTACTGCAAAGCGGTCCCATAAAGAGTACTTTGGAACGAAAATTATACCAACGTGTGTGATAATGAGAGCTTACGAGCAATGAGTCGACAGTGTGTTGATTTGAGCTTTTCAGTTGTCATCAAAGTATAAAGGATAGAGGGATTTTGTTAAAAGTCGTGGTTATAGTCCTCGTAGGCATAAATGCAAACAAACAGAGCATATAGAAAACAGGAGAACTGTTTGACAAAACTCGTGAAAGAAAAACTATTATATATGATTAGTTGTATATATATTCATGCATATGTAGATGAAAAAATGGGAAACTAATACAACAGTAGGTAGTTATAACGCCCAAAAAGAATCAAACTTGGAACAAGAGCAACATCCAAAAAATTGCGTTTTAAAGTACCTAATGCTCTAGAGAATTTACCATGGCAGAATACAAATTTTCATTTGCACAGAGATAGAGAAAAGAATGTAGTGTAAACCTATTTTGTGCCAGCAAGCATTTAAATTTTGTCAGATGTCGTGGTTATTGTTCTCATAGGTAGACATGTAAAATATGAAAGTATTTAAAAGGCAGGTGAACTAATTTACAAAAGTTCTAAGGAAAATGGGCTTCTGGGGAATGCAATGAGTATTAAATCTGGACACCTTGATATTCACATGTTAACTTTGGCATTTTTATGGAGTTGGTAGCTCTCATTTACTCTTATGTTATCTGATATCTAATTAATTAGGTGGTTGTTAATTAGTCTTTAAATACATAATAATAAAAAGAAAGAAATAATTATAAATATCCTTGTGGACATTTTAATTATGGGTTGTGATATGTAGTTGCATGTAGATGGAGTGAGCACTCAAAAGTCACAATAAATGTAGCATGGCAACTAATAGGCCCATGTGACATTTCAGACATGTTAAAGTAGTGAATTCCATATTTGTCATTTATCCTTGTATCATTAGATAACTAATTAATTAGGTAACTGTTAATTAGTCTTTAAATGCATAGTAATTAAGAGAAAGAAAAAATTACAATTATCCTTGTGTACATTTTACCTAGTGACCAGATTCAAGGAACAAACATATGAAGCAAACAACAATTTGAGATTTTGTAATTGGAAAACTTAGACTGAATTCTTAGGAAGCTAGAAAATTTTATCTTGGGTTTATAAAAAACTATGTTGAATATGTTTTAGAATTCAAATTGCAATGTTGTCGTAGAGCAGTTAAGAAATATTGCTTGGTAAAATACTTCTAGACTTTGTGCAAAAGAGCAGTTAAATTCATTGGTAGAAGATTTGAGGTACAAGAACCTATGGTAACTAGTTTGTGTAGTTAATCTGATTTACATTTATACTTGTGTCTGTTGAATCTAAAAAATGCTTGCTAGTGTTTTAATGGATTTGGCTATTAGTATCCATCGCAGTAGGAGTATTATATGTTGCAATTGTAATTTTGGGAGTTGTTTGCATTTTGGTCATTTCCTTGAGCTTAATTGCTATTCTTTTAGAAAAACAAACAAATGGTCTTTGTTTACTAATCAAAGCTTATTACATGGTGCAATGCTTTTGATCGGAAGAAGAGAGGTGGTGTAGCGGTGCAACTGTAGCAAATTCTCCAAGAAAACAATATATGGTGAGTTTCTAGAATAAACCTTCTCCTTTGTTTACAATTGCATAGAGTAGACAAAGAAAAGGGTTAATTCAAGATTCTCACTATATTGATTGTACTTGTAGTCATATCATTGCTTTTTGTTACAAGGACAATGTTTACAGATGGGTATTGTGAGTGGCATATGCTATATGGTTCATAAAAATTAAGCAATTGGGGTTCAAAAGTAGATCTTTGTTGCAATAATATGACATCAGAAGTGCAATTAGTATCCAATCAATGTCTTTGGTGGCTAATTGCACTTTATAATTTAAACATAGTCTTTTCTATTTTGGGAGTTTGATTTTGAATCCATATGCATACTTTGATTAAAACTAGTGGCTGAAGGCACATAATTCATTGATGCAAAATACCCTTTAAGTACATAGCAATTAAAAGAAAGATATAATTACAATTATCCTTGTGTACATTTGAACAATCAAACAAAAGCAATTAACAAACTAGCACTAGAAAACCATGTGCATGTTAACATGTTGGATAACATGTATTTGTGCATAGGTGTATATGGATGCTATGAGTTGTGATTCCTACTATTATGTGGCGCTTACTATTACTTGTACAACCAAGCCACATTCAAGTAGAATTCATAATTCATCACATCCAGATACACTCAAGGACAAATACAAATCAAGGTTGTTGGCATCTTGCTAAGAAAGATGATGATATACATCCAATTAGTGTATGTCACAACATCTTATTGAATGAAGATCATCTGGATAGAGAGGTTACAAATGAGAATCCTTATTGGTGTGTGTCTGATGCTCTTTTTGGAGACTTGTCTAGAAAATTGCATGCTAATACTATTAGAGAATAGGTGGAATCAGATTTATTGATTCACTATGATTGATGAGTCAAACGTGTACAAGGATACTTAAATAATTAGGTAGCTACTAAGTAGTCTTTAAGTACATAATAATTAAAACAAAGAAATAATTACAATTATCCTTGTGTGCATTTGAACTGTTGATCAAAGGCAGTTAACAAACTAGCACTAGAAAACCATGTGTGTGTTAATATGTTGGATAACATGTACTTGTGCACAGGTGTATATGGATGCTATGAATTGTGATTTATGTTTGCATGTAGCTGGTTTAAACATTTGATAATTAGTGTTGGATAATGGAATGAAATGAACTTGGGCAAATGGAAATAGAATGA
>VDFB02287877.1:0-25863 GCA_007258455.2 Sequoia sempervirens | reverse complement strand
CAAGAGCATTATGTTAAAAAATGTGATCTGGCAAGTTTCTATTACACAATTCCCATGTGCACACCAGTGATGCAAATTATAAGGGTGCATACATGGATGTTATAGATCTTATTGTTAGGATTAATTGCTGGAAGACTAAAATAACTGAGAGGGGGGGGGTGAATCAGTGATTTATAAAAGTCACAAATTTTTCAAACCAAGATTTTATGTTTGCTTTGGAAGCAAGAGGACAAATGACAATTTGTGGAGAAAACTTGACTTGTGCATTAATCATGAGTTAGGCATATGAATAAAAACATTAATATGCATTTAGATCTAGACTGGACCAAATGAATACTTTTATATTCCCTCTTGTATCAGAGTTCAAAAAAATATCAAAACTTTTGTGCATGATATTTTGATATAGACATTTGCAGAAATGAAGAAACGATTATTCAACTATGTTCAAACTAATAGGGACACTAATTCACAAAATCATCACATAACACAAAAAAATTTCCTAAGTGGAAAACCCTCATGGGGAATAAAAACCACTCAAAAAATCTATCTCCTTATTCACTTAGAATACCAACTCTTTATAATTCAGGAGTACCAACTCCACAAAATTTAGGAGCACCAACTCCACAAAACTCAGAAGCACCAAATTCATAAGATACAAGATTACCAACTCCTTAACAATGCATAACAATTATAGCATTCTATCAGAACCCTCGAAGTGCAATTTGTAGTCCTAGAATCTCAATAGAAGAATATATATAGTTTTCAATACGCACATTGAAGAATTTTGTATGAGAATGACAACATCTTCCTTAAATACAATAATATGAGAATTATAATAAAAGATTTTCAATGCAGTACAACTTTTGCACAATATGTCTAAAGCTTCATATTCCTCTCTCAGGTAACTGAGAAAAATTCATGAAAACCATCTTTTAAAGATACTACGAATGATAACCTCTATATCCAGTTTGAATAACTATAAACCAACTCAGGTTAGGGTCTTAAATGGAAAAACCCTAAATAATTATTCTTCAAACAAACCCTTTTACGAAATGAAAAATATTAAGCTCTTTAAAAATAAAAATCCTTAACAATAGCTCTTTCACACAAATCTTATACAAAATAAACATTCTTAATCACCTACTTAAAAACAACTATTCAAAGCTCATAAGCTGGAAGAAGAGAATTACCTAGTTCGGTGAAAAAACAAACCAAAAAATATGCCTTAAAAACTTGATAACCATCTAGCTGATAGAAGCCAACTTCCACTGTCATTTCCTTGTCCAAACACTCATAGTCACATCTTTTTAAAACTCAAAGGCATTCCATACACCGGCCAAGCTCATATAGTGACTTGATTTTCATAACTATAGCATGTCGGATGAGTAAAACTAAAATATTTTGCAGACCACAATATACCATGGCGACTAGGGTTCCATCATACACTTTTCCCTAAACAAAAGTTTTTGAAGACTTTGCAAAATATAATGATCATTTGAAATCCGATCAAAAGATTATAATTTCACTGCCAAAGACTTTACCAAAAAGAACTGACATCATAATTGTGTGAACCCCAACCTTGGTACTTGCAAAACAACAAGAATAAACAAGTTAGACAAGAAATTGCAAGCCAAAACAAGGATTCCCCATGAAATCGATTTACAACTTCAAACTAGGAAAGAAAATAACAAAGAAAACAATGAAACAAAGAAATATTGATTCAATCCTAATTAAAAAAGCAAACACATGATCCCGTGGGGGAATTGGTGCCAATTTGATATGAAAATTGGCCCTTTCCCAATTCCTAAGATGGAAGCTTGATGGGTTGATGAAGATTTGATCCACTTTGGTGATGTTGAAGAGTGCTCCAAGCTAAAATCTGCAAAAACCTAACTATGATTCAACAATGATTGATGAAATTTGATGGATATTTGAGCATGGTAATTTTGCATAATTTGTGGATGATGAAATGAGGATATGAGCTCTTTATTTATAGAATTTCAAGATGGATGAATGTCCAAATTTGAGCAATGTGGGACTAATATTCATTCAACGGAAAGATGCCACCTGTCAACATTTGATAGGATGAAGGTTGAGCACATTTTGATCCATGTGCAAGTTTGAAATTTGAATTTGATGAGATGACATGTTTAGGGGGGATGAAAGATGAGTTAAATGCCAAGTGGGAGACATGTAAGAGACAATGTAAGAGCTTTAAATGTTTTGTTGATGGACAAGGATTTGGGGAGATTTCAAACTTGGAGAAATATTCCATCTTTGATGCCTTTTAATGAAAATAGATGATTTATAAATCAATTAAATTGATTTTATGTGCAAGTTGCAAAATCTAGAGGATTTGAGTGATTAGGATTATCATTGATCATGATTTGATTAATTTAAATGATGTTAGTTGCTTTGACCATTTTGACTTAGATTTTAGGATTTAAATAACTCAAAATGAGAAAAGAATGATTTAGACTTAGTTAAATAAATATTTTTGATTTATTTAACCAAAGGGGGGGATGTTAGATTAAATTAGATAAATGTTTGATTTATTTAATTTAATTAGATGAACTTTAGAGATATAATCAAATAATATGGATTATTTAATTAAATAAAAGATAGGAAGATGAAATGACCTAGCTAATTACACAGAGATAATGATTTAATTAAATCGAGGGATTTATTTAATTAAAAGGGGAATTATGATGAATTTAATCAAATAAGGCTATTCGATTCAATGGTTAGATAGAGGGATGATTCAGGATGAAACAATGTTAGTAGATCAAAATCGAGTGTGCAATATCAATCTGTATATTTTCGATGTCTACATTTTTCCCCTCTTTAAAGCAATGCACTTGTTGCGTTGGTTCAAAGAATAATCTTTCCATGAAAAAAGTCAAAATTTCTTTGATTTTTTCGGATGCCCCACTACTGCCCCAGCGAATGAAGAATTACGCTGGTATACTGCCCCCTTGAGAGATCGGGCGAAGAGGTTTGATTTGAGGGTCGATCTCTTGAAAAAGAGTTTCAAGATCAGTTCAACTCGAATATTTGATGTAGACAGATTTGATGATGTAGACAGTCATCAGCCATGGGTAGCCTCATGCCTATTTTGATATATTACACCCACTTGATCCTGATTTGTACCATGAAAGTGACATTATTGATGATGAGATGATTATGATGTTTATATGTAATGGATGATATGATGATGCATGGATGATATGGAGGCACATGATTTGATATGATGATGCTTGGATGATTATGAAAATAGATGATAAATGTATGGTTTATGAGATGTTTAGAATAACTAATCTATATTATGCAATGATGGGGATGAATGCATGTGTATGATTAATGATTTCTATATGATATGCTATTCATTATGTAGTATGGTTTTTTGATGCAGGATGGATGCATTAATGATGATTTATGATTAATTGTCATGGTACCATGTTAGCGCGAAAAGAAAGAGATAGAAGAAAATAAGAGATTCCAACAAGACATGAGATGATGATGATGATGATGATGATTTATTGCCAAGGAGTTGGGATTTTCAAAGGACCAATTACCCTTTTGTTTGATAACACACATAGGCATGATGCATTAGGGTATAAAGAACCAAGATGGCGTTGCACCTAGTGTGATGGAATTTGACTCAACAAACAAATAGGAGTATTCTTGTTCACACCTGGCATACAGAAACCTTGCTAGGATGTACTTAACAAAGCAAGTATTTGCCAAGGTTATATTGCAAGAACGTCCAACAAGCACAACAGATAAAAAGATAATGATCGTTGCCCCATTCCTATCTCTCTAAATCCCTTCGTTGGGGACATCATTGAGAGGTCCTTGGAATGAGCACAATAAGATAAACCAAAAGAAAAGATCAAGTACACAAACAAGCCAATGTTCTTCATACCTTCAGCCAAAGGGATGTGTTTTGATAGGATAAGAATCCAAGGTGATATCCAAAATGATGCCCATTTCGGAACGATATATCCTAGGACATGCATTGTATAGGATGATGATGGGTTGATAAGTTGATTGATAGGATTTTGATATAAAGTTGATTGACATGTTTGAAATGATCAAGACATTGATTTTTTGTTTTAAAGATTTGTTGCTTTTTTGATTTTATGATTGAAGTTTCTTTTGCTGATTGTTGTGATTGTTTTGTTTGCGTTGCCAAAGGATGAAGGTGATGATCAGTTTATTATGGATGATTGATTATTTCGAAGTGAAAGCCAGTATGAGATATTTGGATGGATTTTTTCAAATATTTGATTTTTGAGTTTCTTGCAATGTTTGAGGCTATTTTGGGTTTTGATTTTTTTCAAATGTTTTGATTTTCATGCTTGATGTTTTTCTAATGCTTTTGGATTTTGATGTTTTTTGAATGTTTTTGGATTTTACGTCTCGGGGGCTGATCAAATATTAGCCTTGCCTACGTTTAAGCTTAGAGATGACGTAGTTTCGATGCCATGTTTTTGACGTTTTCTACTTTATAGATGTGTTTTTGGATTTTGATATGTTTTGGATTTTATTTTTATTTTTTTTGGATTTTCACATGATTTTGACGATTTGGATATGGACATGTGTGACAATATCAGTTCTCTGTTTGAGATTTTTTTGAAGACCAAAATAAGGTTGATTGATTAGATCGATGGATTGATGATGATAACATTGTTGAGGATACACAGCAATGCAAGGATAGTGTTAAGCAACACAAGGATTTGATGGGATTGATGATGATAACATTGTTGAGGATACACAACAATGCAAGGATTGTGTTAAGTAACACAAGGATTAGGAAGGATATCCCGAGATGATGGATTGATTGGATTCAATTTATTAGGATTTTGAAGCTTGATTTGGAACAAAATTGTTTGAATGATTTGACGTGATGTTTGAAGTGTAAATTAGATGCGACTGATAGTGATTGTTTGGGTTGAAGTTTGATGAAAGATGAAGACTGATAAGGAATGTCTTCTCATCAAAATATGCCATGAGCTAGTGATTTGGATTCTGGATCACAAATGCTTTGACCAATTTGATTTTATGTTTTCCAATGTTTGGATCACCACATAAGTTGGAGAATATAGATCAAGATTTATTCCCGAAGCAAGATGTAAATATCTGCCCCCAATGTCTAGCAATGTATGGAATGCAATGGGTGGGTGCTTGGATAGGTGTATGGATGGATGGGTATGGTAAGCATGTGAAGGATGCCAAGGATTATCTTGCAATAAGATAAGGTGTTCAAATAAAGAATGCTCATTTGGATAATGCTTCATGGCTCAGATAATGCTAGGTAGGATAGGATCAATGAAAATGACCCGTGTCAAGATGTTTACTGTAAGCAAGCATAAAGTGTACACCAAATTTTTTTCAAGATCAATATAATTTGGACTATGGATGCAAATGGACAAAGATGGATTGGATAAATGGTTCATGGACTAGATTTATTATGGATATTATGGATGGAATGTTGGATTTATTACGGATGGGATGAGATGATTTCATCTGAACCGATGCACATAGATGCTCGATTCCACACATGACACCTATTTGCCAAGTTTTAGTCATGGTCTTGCCCAAAGTGCCGCCCATGCGGTTTTCACTAGAGGACAATTTTTTATCTTTACCGTTTTCAATCCTTTTTCTGATTTTTTTTTTTGGATTTTCATATATTTTTTTAATTTTTTTGATTTTTCTAAAATATTTTAAGCTCATGCCGAATCACAAGGTGCCATTGATGTAGATGCCCCTGTCATAATGTGCCATCGATATCCTACTTGAAGAAGCTACTTTGCTAAGATATGTGCACTTGAATGTAACTTTTGAGATTCTTGATCTGCTTTATTGATACTAGGGTTAACTCTATCTTTGTGCGCACATCACGATAGAGTGCCTTTGGAATCCTTATGATGAAAGGTCGTTGCTAATACATGGTCAATTTGACAATTGGATATCATGTGTGGAGGCGTGGATGGAGTGTGGTTAGGGATAGAAGATGGTTTGGTTGACAGTTTGGAACCTTTGACTCTCCAAACTTGGGAAGATGAGCAATGATGGGTGGATACGGAAGTGTTCATGGAATTATGACCAACTGCTTGGTACACTTTGCACATCGCTTGAAAAGCCTACTTTTTCTTTTGTGGACATCTTTGATGGATACTTTTCCCTTTTTTATTTTTCCCCATAGTTTCTTTCACTGATGGAGTTTGATAGGGATGATCTTTCTTTGTATTCTTTGGTATCCATTTGTATTTGATTTGTCCATTATGCTTTTTAGCTTCTTTTTCTTTGATAACGTTCTTTATGCTTTGATTCAAATCTTTCTTTTGATGTTGATCCCAATCATGGATGGGGTGATAGGTGGATGAAGATTCATGATGTGGCTAGTTGTAGTATTGAAACTTTTTTCATCATAAGGATTCTTTGTGCTCCCTTTATTGACGCTTGTTTGAGACATAGTTGCCCCCAGTATTGTGGAAGTAGTACCTTTGAGCCTTGATTCTGCCTGTTCTGAGATGTCTTGTTTAGTAAACATGCTCTGACAAATGACCACTGTAGATGACATTGTTTCAATTTGATGCTCTGCTGACGCCTGAATATCCTGTTCTGTCTGACCCGATTCCTTGAGTGGATAATGTTGGATATCTTCATACATGATGTCTTCAGTCTAAATTTGGGATATATTTGATCCTGATGTTAACAACTCTGTTAGATTGTAGGAATCAATAACCTGATCTTTTTGTGTAATAATATCAGGAGTAAAGGAATCTTGTTCTGAATGAAGATCATCTACATGTACATCCATAGAAAGCATATCATGCGTAGATGGAGGAGTATGTGCTACATGGATATGATCATCTTGCATAGATAGGATAGTGTCCATTAGATTATTGTAGTATCTTGAAGATAAAAATTCTTGATTTTGAATGATTTCAGAGTTTCTTTCAACATGCTTTGGATCAAGTTCTTGACATGGGTCAGTTTCAAAGGATGGATTGCTTACAAAGGGTTCTTGGATGTCGTTATTAGACATGGTAAGTGGTTCAATATCCTCAAGTTTTGAGTGCATGGTTCCTTCAGTATCTGTAACCATGAGGTCAAAAGATGTCAATATGTCTTGGAAAGGACCATTGCTAGACTTTGGTGAAATATTTTGATCATGCTTTGGAATAAAAATTTTAGATATGTCCTCTAACTCATAAGGTGATGTAGAGATATTTTCAATATGATCATTGGTCGATGGATCATAGATTATGTCCATGGGATCAAATAATTCTAACACTCCTTGAAATAGATCACTAAAAAGTGGCTCTTGATGTATGGTGAGTTGATCATTGGATGGGGTGGAAACATCTTAAAGGTGCTCATCGATGGAGAGATCTTGATTGTTGTTTTCAACAATTATAGCAAAGAGATTGTGAATATCTTCAACCATAGGGTCAAGTGATGTTAGCATTTCTTGAATTGGATCATTGTCGAGTATTATTGGTGGGTTTTGATCATGATTGAAAAGTGACTCTTGACCTATGTTGATTTGATTTTCAAACACGATAGAAACATCTTCAATGTGCTCTTTGATGGATAGATCTTGATCATTGCTTTTAGAAATTATGGTGGGGAGATTGTCAATGCTATCACTAGTGGTTGAATGTTCATCGTTATCCCCAATAGTTATCATTTTTCATGTTTGTGCTTGTGTTTTTTGGGTAGCTTGAGAGGCTTGTTGCACTTGTTGAGCTTGTGCTACTTGTTGCATGGCTAGATATTGTTGGATGGCCTTTTGGTAGGCCTGGTGAGCTTTTAAAGCAATGTTATACTGTATTGCTGCGTTTGGTTTTGGTGGTGGATTTGGAATCATGTTGGATGCGTTGAAAAGTGGTTGAGATATGCTTGGAGTGAGCATGAGGGTTTAAGATATGATGGGTGTGATAGGGGTGGTTGGAGTGATTGAGGTGATAGGAATGGTTAGAATGATTTGGGAGACCATATTTTGATTTGTCAGGATTGATGTTGTCATTTCATTAGATACAATCTATTGGTGCAATGTCGACGGTATATTCAAAGGATTTGATGTGATGGCTTGATTGGTGTTAGGTGGTTTGATTTGAATGGAGTGATTGGCGCTAGGTAACGGGGGGAGCCCTAAACCAAGGAATGATGTTGGTATGGGTAATGGTGGTGGAGATGTCTCTTGGTGTAATGACTCAACTATTTTGGTAAGTGTAGCAATTTGATCTCGCCAAATTTGATCTTGATTTCGATCTTGACTCCCTTGATATAGTTGATTTGGTTTTTGTTCAAGAAAATTTGGGATGAATACTTGTGATTTTTGAATGGGATCATGGAAAAATTGATTTTGGACATTGTTATGATTTGGGATGATGTTCATATTCAACATGATAGGTTGAAATTTACCATTGTTGATGTTTGGAATAGTCGTATGATTTGCAAATGTATCCATCCCAAAGTTTGTTGGATTCATGTTTGGAAAACTTGTACTTGGAAGATTCTCGTTTGGCATGTATGGATTTGGTGGGATGACGTTGTTCGTTTGAAGGCTCATGTATTGATTGTTCGGTTGGTGGATTTGTAGGTTTGGAATTAGATCTACCATCGGGAAACATGTTCCAATTTTTGATTTTGGAATACTCACACTTCTTGTGCCATTGACATTTGTAGAAGGTAATGATCCCATGTATGAATTGTATGAGTGTGAGTGTTGATAATCAATCGGTGTTGTAAGGCTTTGATAGCTTAGTTGACTTGGATTACTCATGATGTATGGATCAATTTTATATTCCATGTTCCTCTTGTGTTTTGACCTTCTTGCAAAAGTGACCTTTAAGTTGTTTAGGACCAATGATGAGATGAAGGATGAGAATGGGTGAATGATATGAGTGTTGAACGTTTAGGGACTTTGGATCAATGCTAGACTTAGGGTTTGATTTGATTGGTTTGATTGGATAATAAACTTGTAAACCCTAAGATGTTGAATGTGATCTTATGATGAACTTGTTCAAAGGTGTGCGAATTTAACTAGAGGTATGAGAAAGGATGCATTCCCATACTCCTAATTAAACAAGGTGATTTTGATTTTGCTGATTTACCCAAGTCTAAAGATCTAAAGTTGTTTGTAGGATGAATTTTGATAAGTATTTGGGATGGGTGAAATATTTGATTTGCTCCTAAATGAACCTAGGAAGGACTTGTTTACTAGACCAAGATAGTGAAGAACATGTCTTTCTCTAAGAATAATTCAAAATCAAAAGACCAATGTTTGCATGAAAACCATATGACCAAAAGATGCCAAGCACATATGTGGGGTCCAAATGATTTGATCTTTGCTTAATGGATTCATTTTACCACAAACACGCTCTTGATTAGATTTTCAACTGAATGTCCAATGTCCTCATTTTCTTTCATCTCACAAAATGCATTGTGTGTAAATCGAGGAAATCAAGGCAAAGGTTTCCTAATGTTGACCTTAGTAGGTGTGTATAATGCTTAATTGAAATGTAAATAAAAACATAAAAACACCAAATGAAACCTTTAAACTAAAGAAATTAAACTAAATTAAAAGCAAACAAAATTCTTTAGTGCCGTCTCATTTTTCTCTATCCACAGAGATTCTTTTGAAACTTTTTGGCTCTCAGATTGTGTAAGCTTCTCCAAATGGCTGCTGCAGAACGAGTATGCAAAGGAAAACTATTCTAGATGATGATGAAAGTGAAAATGCAGATGAATATGGACAGGGGCTGCAGATTATGTACAGGGGCTGTGAATTGAAAATGTCATGATTCTACTGCTATTCCTATGATTCTATGCTATTGCTGTGAAAATGCTCTATGAATGCTAATGCTACTTGCAATTTGGCTATAGTTTACTTGCTTCAAATTCTATATGATTTGGAGCTCCCGACAGCTGTATTTATAGATTTTTGTAGGCTTCATCCCGGCTGGCAAGAATCTACGGCTGTGAATTGTCTGGTATGTTTGAATGGTGAGAGATTGAGAAGTTGAGAAGAAAAGGGAGGAGGTTGAGAGGTTGGAGAGAAGAATGGAAGCTTGTCTTCAACCCACGGGAACAAGCCTGCACAGGAACAGAGAAATTTAATTTTCTGTTTTGGCAGTTTGTTTCCCGGGAGTTGAAGATAAATCCCAAATTAAATAAATATTTAAATTTATTTAATTTTATTTATTGCTTTTGATATTTGATTTTTGATTTTTGAAAACTATAGAAGAATTAATTAAATATTTTGTAATATTTAATCATGATGTGACTTTAGAAGATTTTTGAAATATTTAGAAGAATTTAATTAAATATTTTTGGAAATATTTAATTATGAATAGATTTTTGAATTGGAGGAATTTTGAAATGATTTAAAAATGAATATTGGATTTAGAGGAAATAATCAAATATTTTGGAATATTTAATTATAAATGATATTTAGAAGAATTATAATATTTTAATCTTTATTTGAATAAAATATTCAAACTAAGATTATATGATAATTAATATAAATAAATTGTAACATTTATTTAATTAATTAAGAAATGAATATGAAAAGGTGATTAAATATCTAATCGAAATGAAATCATGAACAATATAAATAAATTATTTAAATTTATTTATACGTAGATAGAATCAAAAGATTTTAATTAAATATTAAAAATATTTAATTAATTACCAGACAATGTGATATGACCATTTTTAAGTGTATACATTTTGCCCCTCTTTGAAGTGATGTGTTTTACGCATTACTTCAAAGAATTTTGAAAATTTTCCCCATATATTGATTTTTGATTTGTTGATAGATATATGCCCCCGCGAACGATGAATCGATGTTTGAATTTTTGAATTTTTTAAGATTTTTGTGGAATTTTTCAATTTTTTTAATTTTGAAGATGTCGATTCATCGTTCGAAAATAATGATGTGAAGAAACTGACCCAAAGAAATATTAAATGAAAATTTGATGAAGTAATTACCCCTGGTATGTAAAAATATGATAAAAATGCCCCAATTTTACCATTATATAGGTTAAAAATGTCATTTTCCATGTCATTTTCAATTCTAACCTAGTAAAATTTGCAAATTTTGAGCTCTGGGTTGACAATCATGGCACTTCCAGTTCACCTGCACCGTTTCGAGCGTATCCGACGTCATCAGCGGCCGGCGCACTACGGACCTCCGGTATGTGTCTCGTAACTGCTTGTCTGTCGAAAATTTCATTTTGCGCACGTTTTTAATGTTTTAATTCAAAAACATTGAGTTTTAGCGCTCTTAAAGTTTTTCGTAGCGCACTCAACAATTTTCGTAGCGCATACAATATTGTAGCGCCCTTAAGGCATATCGTAGCGCATTTGAAATTTTCCACAGCGCATAATTTTCCATAGCGCCCGTGATATATTTCATAGCGCTTTTGATTATTTCCATAGCGCATATGATATCGTAGCGCAACTAAGATGTATTGCAGCGCTCTTAACCAATATTGTAGCGCAAACTTTTCCATAGCGCCCGTGATATAAATCATAGCACCATTAATTGATTCTGTAGCGCAAAATTTTATTTAGCGTTGATAAAGATTTTTGTAGCGCAGACAACTAGTTCTGTAGCACTTTTTGTTCCACATGATAAATTTGTTTCCCAAATTGTTGGAGAACAAATAGTAGTTGATAAATTTGCTTTTAAAGTTGTTAAAAACAAATAGTATAGATAAGTTTTCTTCTAAAGTTGTTAGAAAGAAACTTGATGTTGATTATTTGTGTTCCATGATGATGGAAAACAAATAATTTGATTGATTCATTTTGAATTGATATGTTAAAATGATTTGATATTGATGTTGTTTTGATGATGTATGTGAACAGGAGAGACTAGGTGTCTTGCAGATACGAGAGGCTTTTCCGAGTACATGGTCATTGATTCCACATTTGTTACAGTCTGATAGAGATGTGATTGACGCTTGTGGTTTGACTGCATTACTTGATATGCCCGAGGTTCGCCTCAATAGGGCTCTATTGACAGCACTTGCAGAGAGGTGGCATAGCGATACCAACACCTTTCATTTACCGACCGGCGAGATTACAGTGACTCCCGAGGATGTATATCGCATCCTACGGATCCCAGTGATGGGAGAGGTAGTTGTGTTTGACAGACGAGAGGCTGGAGGTACTCTTGCTTTGAGACGGATATTCAGAGATGATCAGATAGCTGGGTACTACATCCCATGGAGTGAGATTACAGATTCCTACCCACCACTACCAGCTGTGCTTGCAGGTTTCATTGGAGGTGTGTTGTGCCCCGACCATAGGTCGAAGGGGTTCGCGATCGGATGGGGTCGTGTCCTAGAGAGCATGGTGATGCAGGGCACACGATATGCATGGGGTACCTGTATGCTAGCCCACCTATATGACGAGTTACATCACATTGTCTATGGTAGAGGCCGGAGTTTTGCGGTTGGATGCTCATTATTACAGATATGGGCATGGGAGCATTTTGCAGTGTTACGTCCATTGACTCGAGGAGATCGTCCACCTGGTCGACCATATAGATGGAGATATTCACATATTATTGCTCAGCCTAGACTGGGCAAGCTAGTGTATTGGCAGCGGCTATTGGATAGTTTGGATACAGTATGCTGGAGGCCATATTTGGATTGTGAGCCATGGCCAGAGGATGCGAGGGAGATGCCTTTTGTATGCACTTCCAGATTTTTGATTGGACGGACCACATGGATTTTGGAGAGATTTCTTGCTGGACGTGTATTGCGACAGTTTGGTCGGACTCAGGGTATGCCTGTTGGTTCAGCTATTTATGCACGGCGACAGGCAGAGCTTGCAGTGTGGGGCCCACGGATCTCTTATGATGCAGCTGTTGCAGAGTTTATCAGTTTAGGTGCATAGATGTGGGACTACCAGGCAGATGTTCTGGATGCAGGGGCAACACATGAGTATGTTCAGTATGTTCTACAGCATCCTCCTCCACGCATGTTTGATCCTGATGAGGCCGTTGCTCCTGTCATTGGACAGAGACATCGACAGAGAGATTCAGAATCAGGTGATGATGATTCAGAGGACAGTGAGGACGAGGAGGGTAGCGGAGATGATGACTCAGATGGAGATGATGGTGGTGATGGTAGGGGTGGCAGGAGATACGGCAGGAGAGGTGGCAGGAGAGGTGGCAGAGGAGGTAGTGCAGGCAGAGGTGGACCACGGATGAGGCATACTGACCCATCTCCGTCAGTGGATCCGACAGTAGTGAGTCAGATATCCTCTTTGCAGAGCACAGTACAGAGCTTGCAGGCTCAACTATCACAGGCACAGGCCTTGATTTCACAGTTGCAGGGTCAGGTGACTTCGATCACTGCCAAGAGAGATGCAGCTAGACAGCGGGGTGAGCAGGCCATTGCCTTAGCATATGCCTACAGAGAGTGGCAGGTAGCACTTTGCCAGGTGATATGATGAGAGAGGTTACGAGGGCTACTCAAGAGGCAGAGTTTTATCGTACCAGATATCATGATGCAGTCCCAGCTGAGCAGAGAGATAGCTATACTCAGTCACGATCTACTCATGGTCGCTCTCGTACTACCAGCAGGGGTGTGACACAGCCATTACCTCCTAGAGGGCCACCGGGGTCAGGCGGAGCAGGTCCATCAGGGGCAGGTGGTATAGGTCCTAGGCCAGCTCCATCACAGGATAGCTCTGCCTAGTGCATTGTATATGATCTCTTTCATGATATTCTGTTGAGACATTTTGTATACACCGTGAGATGATCACATTTTTGATGATATTATATCATTTGTATTTTGACATCCTTGTACATTTTGACATTCATTTTGAGATATATGAAATGCAAAGATGATTTTACATGATATATATATATGATGTGTACTATATAATGGCTTCATGATTTATGATATTTATATATATGATTTTATGAATGTATTATGTTTATGATAGATGAATGAATGTATGATGTTTATGATAAATGATGCAATAATTTATGAAATGATGTTTATGAAAAATGAATGAATGTATGATGTTTATGATAGATGATGCAATAATTTATGAAATGATGTTTATGATAATGAATGAATGTATGATGTTTATGATAAATGATGCAATAATTTATGAAATGATGTTTATGATAAATGAATGAATGTATGATGTTTATGATAGATGATGCAATAATTTATGAAATGATGTTTATGATAAATGAATGAATGTATGATGTTTTGTGAATGTCAAAATATACTCAGTCATATTTGAGAAGATATAGATCTTTGATTCTTTGCCAGCTTTTGGGAATCTATAAATTCAAAATGCAAATTCTAACATGAATGCAATCTATACTAACCATGCAGGACATTCGTACAATATTGCCATTTGGAGAGCTTATACATGATTTTTGTATCATCATAGAGCTTTGAAATGTTGAAAGTTAATACAAGCATCAAAGGGTATATTAGCACCAGTGATGACCTGAGTATTACTTTCATGATTTTTAATATAGCAAGTTAATACAAGCATCTAGGTATAATTGAACCCGAGATGACACGGTATTGCTTGCATAAGCGGAACAAGGACCGCCTTTTCCCATTACAAATTCGAAATGTCATCCATGATCTATAGTAGAGGCATGTCTAATAAGTGCATAGTACTAATGATTTCCTCACAAACAGAAGACAAAGAAAAATCATACTCCTTCCTTGCTTTTCTAGTTCAGTACATCATCGAATTACTCCAGAGATATGATAGAAAATCAAACAACCATTAAAATCCTGTTTAAGGCATTTCAAACATTTATTCAGATTAAGATCATCCAATTTGGTTACCATCATTGATATTCTGCATGTCGATAGTTTGTTTGGATCATTTTGTTTAGATTTCGATTGACATGAATATGTTTGTGATTTGATATGACAATGTTGTGTTTTGTTTTTGTCAAGCTGTTATTTGTCTATTTGAGATATTTTGAAAGCTCGTTGCCCCTTTATTGTATTTTTCTGCATTTTGCCCCCAATGTAAACACAACCTAAAGATAAAAGATATGTACAAATTTCATCAAGCCATGATGAAACCTAAAGATTCCCACTACATGGTATGGATAATGAAAGATATTTACAGATGATAGACGTGGATGAATGATGCCTAAAGTGAAAATAAGACATAAACTAATAAATGGAGGAGCCCATTTCGATCACAAGTAGCGCTTGTTTGCCAAGTTTTCACCACTTGTTTTTATTGCACTTTTTCAAGATTTTTCTAATTTTTTTTTTGATTTTTTCAGGACTTTTTATGATTTTTTTTTTTTGATTTTTCAAGACTTTTTATGATTTTGATTTTAGGGACTTTTATGATTTTTTTTGATTTTTGGACTTTTATGATTTTTGGATTTGATTTTTTAATTTTTTTGGATTTTGATGTTTGGAGGTGTCAAAATTTGAGTAGCCTTTGTGCTAGATACCAATGAGAAAGGGGAAAACCAAGTCTAGGTGCAAGGGTGGGTGATGAGACAAGGGATAAAATGCTCATGATAGATGGATGGATGGTATGGATGTATGCATCATAAGAGAGCAAGGATGTGATCTCCAAAGACTATGTCGTATAGGAATAACATGCCCCATTCTAGGTACAAGACTTAGGATTTTTCATGACAAAACTCATGACAATAAGATAATGATATGATTGTTTGGAAGGATGAGGTATGCCAAGAGATACCCAAGACATGTTTCAACATTTGGCCCTATATTTTCATCAAGATCAAAAGGAGAATGGTGGATAAGTGGACTCAATCTGATAAGTATGTATGAATGGACTCAATATGATGGCTAAAGATGGTAGGTGGGATGGAAATGATATGACATGAAAATGATAGGTTGGATAGATAAGACATTGTGCCCCCAAGTGTAAGTGACATAGAAGATCAACCTACACATGACGCCTACTTGCTAGGTTTTCATCATGGTACTTATCCAAGGCGCCTGTTTACCAGGTTTTCACCATTGAACAAAGGGATTTTTCTTTACTTTTTTCTTTTTTATTTTTATTAATTTTTCTCTTTACTTTTTGACTTTTGGATAGAAGGGGAATATGGATAGGAGGGACTCAAGTTTCTAGTTGCATGAAAGTTGGTAGTCCCACTAGATAGATGTCATTGCATGGACCATGTCAAATGTCATTATGCTCATAGATGTTGGTAAGGAATTGCATGAGTGTGAGATGGATTAGGTAGATGGAAGATTATGAAAGTCTTATGTAAAAATGGATGGGGAATAGCAGATTATGATGCAGATTATGTAGGGAAGATGACAGGGATTATATGGGACTTATGCAAAGGATGAGTGGGGAGGCTTAGCCAAAAGCATGGACCATAGGAAGATGGTGGGGGGGATATGTAGGATAATGCATGAAAGATGGGGAGATGGAAGTATGTGGAATTGTTGTGAAATGGAAGGGAACCATGACCAATGGTTTCACACACTGTGATAAACGTTGAAGCTTTTGATGTGGATGGGGTGTAGGAAGCAATGAAGATGTTTGCTTAGGAGGTGGTGGATGAAGTGTTTTTGGTACCCACATAGGCTTATTATTTTTATGATTTTTGTTTGGCTTATGAGACTTAGGAATTTGAGACTCTTTAATAGAGTGGGAATGTGAGGTGGAAGTGGATGGTTGGGATTTTTGTGATGTAGATGCCTCATTTGACTTGATTTCTTTTTGCTTAGGTACCCAAACCAATTTAGTTTTGGCCTTTACTTTTGGAGGTATGGTCTTATATAACTTTTCAAATGTATTTTGCTTTGAATTTTTGTATTGATGTCCTAAGGCATGAGAACCCTTAGGATTTTTTACTTTATAGGTAGAGGCATTGAAATTCTTGCTTTTGAATCCCATGGGTATGGTGGAATGGGTGGAAGCTTCAAGTTTATACAATGTGTGCATTTGTTGGTCATGATTATGAATGTTAGGGTATTTATGGATAGATGGATAAGAGGATTGAATGGTGGGGATATTAGGTGTTGGGAGAAGTGGAGGTAGATTAGATGGATGGATATTAGGAGTTGGAAGCAATGGTGGTAGAGTGGATGGTGGAAGGTGTATGGTCACATGCTTTTGACATTTGTAGGATGATGGAGGTGGAATGGCAACATATGTTTTAGGGATATGATAGGCTTTATGATGGAAAGTGGACTTAGGAGGCATGTTCAAGTATATGTGTTGAATGGCATGGCAATGTTTGATTCCTTGCTAGTAGCCCTTGGGTCACATCCTTTGTAGGTGTATGGGTGGAAGGTGTTGGCTTAGGGTTTTGGTTTTGATTGGATGATGGTATGATAAAGTTATAGGGTGCATGAACTAGATTGGTGTTCCTCTTGTCAAAAGTGGCATTAGAACATGAGGAAGTTTGGCCTTGTTGCAAGGTAGAAATTAAGTTCACATGTGTTTGTTGTAATGTGGCTTGATAGGTTGATGTTGCATTGGCATGCGAAGAAGTGGATGGATTAGATTGGTATGAGGTGGAAGGGTGATAATGAATGGATAGGGGATGATGTTGTGGTTGTTGAATTTGACAAGTGGCAATGAATTGATTGGCTTGAGCTAGGAGGTGTTGGATTTGAGGTGATTTAATTTGTTGAAAGTTTTGGAAGAGGATTTGAAGGCTTTGTATGGTTTGATGGTCTAGGGGTTTGGGTTTTTGGTGAAGTGTTTGAAGGAGGTTTCGAAGTTGGCATGCTAGGGATTTGTGTTCTAATGTGGGCATGGTGTCACACATGTGGGTAAGCTCTTGTACATCGATTTGTTCCTCAAAGTATGCAACATAGTTCATGTCATCATTAGAGGTGCTAGGAGAAGCCCCTCGAAGTCTGATTTTATGTTTTGGTTTTGTTTCATGATTTGAACTAGAGAAAGGGACTCCTTGAATGATGATCTAGGGCTTAGGTTTTGTCTCATGATTTGGCCCAGAGGGATAGCCCCCTTGAGTTATGATTTTGGGCTTATGATTAGGATTGGGCTTGTTTATGATTATGACCATTTTGACAAGTGGTGACTAGGACTAGGTTGGTGATGGTGATGATGTGGAATGATTAGATTGGATGACTTGGATTGATTAGGATGAAATGAATATGATGTGACTAAGAAGAGTGATTAGGATGAATGTGTTGGAAGAATGTGTAGAGTGACTTGCATTTGGATTATTGATTGAAGATGATTTGATTGTTTTGATTAGATGAAATGGTTTTGATGAAGATGATGATTGATTGGATTTGAATGGCTGAATGATTGGATTGAGGTGAGGGATTGAATTGATGAAATTGGAAGAATTAATTGGATGGATTGATTTTATTGCTTGGATTTTTGTTGGATATTTGATTTTTTGGGAAATTTTGTTGAGTTCCAATCTCTAAGCATGGGAAAAGTATTGAGAATGTTATTGGACCAATGGTATGAATTTTTTTTTTTTTTTTGAGTGATTTCAGTTGTTGTTCTTCATTTTCATTTTGGATGATCTCTTTATCTGAATTAATGTGATGGAAGACACAACAAACATTTTGAAAACAGTTATTCTTTAAGCCCTATACTAACATGAAGTGTTTGATCAAGAAAATGTTTTTCATCAAATGTTTTCACGGGTTTTGTACATGAAAGACAATTTCAGACAGACTCACTCTTAAATGCTCAAATAGGTCATTCTAGTAATCAACAGCCCACATCTTAGAACTGCGTCGACTCACACAGCCGTGTCACCCCTGAAGGGGCGCCCGTGTTTTTGTCTTTTCCAAGTGCGTACTCAGAGTTACGGAAGTGGATACCGGATCCCCTGAGCAAACGGTCCTTGGCAGTTATATGGTGAGTATCTTAGGGGCAGATTCTTCCCTCCCCTTGCACTGTGATTATCAGAATGTTTGGCAACTGACTCGGCTGGCCACTATACTAGGTTCATAGTAAGGATTTTCATTCGGTGCGGCAATAATAAACTCCCTCAGGAGACCTCCCAACCTTTAGAACAAAGGCTTTGGGGATGGTTATCTTGCACACTACCGGCAAAAGAGGGTTTCCCCAAATTCGCTTTAAATTTTATAGTGGGGCAAAATAGCCTGGCTTTGGCTTGAACCCACTTGAGTCGTTCCTCTTGGGTGAGTACTTTTTCCCACAAGAGCAGGCTCTCTATAAGGTTTTAACAAAGCTGTAAAATGCATAAAAGGAAATAGGTGAGTTTGGCATTTTGATCACCCAGTTAAGGGGAGAGCATAGGCCTATCACCGAAGACAAAGCAAACAAGGATTCAGTTTTTAAGCACCAAATGGAAATTTTCTAAACTAAGTGAAGATGTTGCTTCACATAAACAGAAAATTCATTTTAAGCCTAAATTGAAAAATGAAGTGTCTATCCTAGGATTGCTTTATTTTATGCTTTAGATGACTACCCTAGGATTGCTTAATTTTATGCTTAAGATGACTACCCTAGGATTGATAAATTTTACTTTAGATGACTACCCTAGGATTGCTTCATTTGAAATTAAGTATCTATCCTAGGATTGGTTCGTTTTATCTTTAAAAATTTACTAACTGTCCGCGGTCGCGTCGGAGTCAGTCAAATTAAATTACAAATTACATTTTACAGCCTTTTCAAAAGTGCACTATAACAAACATCATAGGCATTGTAGGAATCTTCAAAGGTGTTGTAAGAATCTTCAAGGGTGTTGATTGATCCCAATACTTTTCCAGCTCCGTATGATTCACCAAAAAGTCACCAAGACAAGAAGAAACACATGCATGCAAGCAAAAGTGTATTAAATCCCAAAACATGCAACTTTTTTTAAATATATGCAATTTTGAAAGTTTTAACTTTGTAAAATATAATAAAAAATCACACCATTAGATAGCTTATGAAATTCTACCCCATTTCAAAAAAAAAAGCTATGAAAAAGACCAAAAAATGACTAAGATACGGCCATTTTAAGATTTCCTATGAAAATGTTGTTTGTATGCGCTGCAGGATGACTTAAGGGCGCTGCAAAAAGTGTTATGGGCGCTGCAAAAAGTATTACGGGCGCTGCAAAAAGCATTACGGGCGCTGCAATAAGTGTTACAGGCGCTGCAAAAAGGATTACGGGCACTGCAAAACTTGTTATAGGCGCTGCAATAAGTGTTACGGGCGCTGTAACAGTCTTCAAATGCGCTAAACTGGAAATGATCTTCCGAAACGTGTTGTTTGCGCTATTCCGCTGTTTTTTTCCTGTAATCAGTCAAAAGAAGCTGCAAAAAGATGTTAAAAAGGAGGCAAAAGCCCCACGGTGGGCGCCAAAAATGTGTATATGTTTATTTGTTTAAAATCTAAATGAAAACATAAAACACTAAATGAAACCTTAAACTAAAGAAATTGAACTAAATTAAAAGCAAACAAAATCTTCTTCAGTGCCGTTCCATTTTTCTCTATCCATAGAGATTCTTTTGAAGCTTTTGGCTCTCAGATTGTGTAAGCTTCTCCAAATGGCTGCTGCAGAACGAGTATGCAAAGGAAAACTATTCTATATGTTGATGAAAGTGAAATTATTGATACGGATATGGATAGGGGCTGTGATTATGCACAGGGGCTGTGATTATGCACAGGGGCTGTGAGTGAGATGTATCATGATTCTACTGCTATTGCTATGATTCTATGCTATGAGAATGCTCTATGAATGCTAATGCTATGCAATTTTGCCTATAATTTACTTGCTTCTAAATTCTATATGATTTGGAGCTCCCGACAGCTGTATTTATAGATTTTTGCAGGCTTCATCCTAGCTGGCAAGAATCTACGGCTATGAATTGTCTGGTAGGTTTGAATGGTGAGAGATTGAGAAGTTGAGAAGAAAAGGGAGAAGGTTGAGAGGTTGGAGAGAAGAATGGAAGCTTGTCTTCAACCCACGGGAACAAGCCTGCACAGGAACAGAGAAATTTAATTTTCTGTTTTGGCAGTTTGTTTCCCGGGAGTTGAAGATAAATCCCAAATTAAATAAATATTTAAATTTATTTAATTTCATTTATTGCTTTTGATATTTGATTTTTTGATTTTTGAAAACTATAGAAGAATTAAATATTTTGTAATATTTAATCATGATGTGACTTTAGAAGATTTTTGAAATATTTAGAAGAATTTAATTAAATATTTTTGGAAATATTTAATTATGAATAGATTTTTGAATTGAATTAGAGGAATTTTGAAATGATTTAAAAATGAATATTGGATTTAGAGGAAATAATCAAATATTTTGGAATATTTAATTGTAAATGATATTTAGAAGAATTATAATATTTTAATCTTTATTTGAATAAAATATTCAAACTAAGATTATATGATAATTAATATAAATAAATTGTAACATTTATTTAATTAATTAAGAAATGAATATGAAAAGGTGATTAAATATCTAATCGAAATGAAATCATGAACAATATAAATAAATTATTTAAATTTATTTATACGTAGATAGAATCAAAAGATTTTAATTAAATATTAAAAATATTTAATTAATTACCAGACAATGTGATATGACCATTTTTAAGTGTATACAGTAGGAGCAAATTGAGATGAAATCCAAATGCTTAGAAGCCTCTAAGGATATGAATCCCAAGGGCAAGCAATAACATGTGAATTTGTTCAAGGATATTTGCTTCTCCTAAAGGGTTTGAGATTTGATGCACATGTTAAATGTTGGTTTTGTAATATTTTCGATCAAAGCACTTTGTTTTCAAACTGACTCACAAGCAATATAACACCCTAGCTCAATTGGTACATTTTTCTTGGTGGGATTGCCTCATGCCCTTCATAGAAGAAGAGATGATTTTACATGCAACCAAGGAAAAATATAAAGGTATGTTAAGAATGAAGTCTTAACCTCTATATTTCAACCAAGATCAGACATGGCAAGTAAATTCTTGGAATCTAAGTTCCAATGCATGACTTCAATAAAATTGCTCAATGAATCAATTGGTCACTACAAAACAAGGGTTCTATTTCGGACTTTCCATTTGTGGAGATTGACCCATATGGTGAGAGTTCCCTTTCGGATCCATCTCGTCAGAATCAACCATGTGATATTGGCATTTACACCAATACCCACATTTATATCCCAGTTGGAAATACTCTTGCCTTTAGAGTGTTACTAGTTGAGTTGTTCCCTTGGGTGAGTACTTTTTCCCCAAGGCAGGCCCTCTAAGATAGACAAAAGTGAATAAAATTATTCATAGTTCGATCAACCCTTGTTTAGAAACAAAGGGAGAACACATGCAATAAATTCATTCACACTCACACAAGATTTTGTTCAATTTTAGACCCAAAAAATGAAGTGTGGAGGTGATTGCTTTGTCTTATCCTAAAATCATGAAAAAGGCCTTTTGATTCTCAAGATCACTATAAAGCGCAAGAGAAGTGCATACGTCCTTTTTCAGTGAAGTTAGTTTAAGTAAGCCATCACAAAACAAAGTTACACTTGTTCATTTTAGATCCCCAAAGCAATTGTGATTTCTTTTTAAGCACCAAAAGACAAATGAGAGTTGCTTTGTTCAATTGTTAACCAAAAAAAAAAAACTCTAGTAAGTTGTGTTCCTAATGTTCATTTTAGCCCTTTGTAGCAAAAAATTGAAATGTTCTTTTTAGAGCCAAAAATAAATTTAGTAGGTCCTAAAATATTGAAGGGGTAAAATCCTTAGAAGTGGGATTATAATTTCTCCCCAAAGTGTTCAAAAACACTTGATACAATGATGTGATAATGATTTTTCTTTTACTTCCATGCTCCATGATCCTTTAAAACCAAGATATGGCCATTTTAAGTTTGCATGAAAAAGAAAGAAATCCAAGCGGTTCTGTTTGTGATGGCGGCTCTGTTTGATTTTGTAGCGGCGGTATATGGTGACGCTAGAGACTCTAGTGGCGCAGTTTGATTTTTGAGCAGTGCAGTTTGATTCTGGAGCGGTTCTGTATAGCCCCGCTAGACTGTGAGCAATGCTATATGGCCCCATTGGACTGTGAGTGGTGCTGTTTGAAGTTTTTAGTGATGCAGTTTGTTTCCAGCGGTGCTAAATAGCCCTGCTAGACTGTGAGCAGCACTATTTCCTGTAAACAAACAAAAACACATAATTTTCACAAAAAATGTGATTGGAATGTGAGATTGCCCTCCTTCTAGAGCAAAATGTGTGAACCCCAACCTTGGTACCTACAAAACAACAAGAATAAACAAGTTAGACAAGAAATTGCAAGCCAAAACAAGGATTCCCCATGAAATCCATTTACAACTTCAAAGTAGGAAAGAAAATAACAAAGAACACAATGAAACAAAGAAATATTGATTCAATCCCAATTAAAAAAGCCATGGGGGAATTGGTGCCAATTTGATATGAAAATTGGCCCTTTCCCAATTCCTAAGATGGAAGCTTGATGGGTTGATGAAGATTTGATCCACTTTGGTGATGTTGAAGAGTGCTCCAAGCTAAAATCTGGAAGAACCTAACTATGATTCAACAATGATTGATGAAATTTGATGGATATTTGAGCATGGTAACTTTGCATAATTTGTGGATCATGAAATGAGGATATGAGCTCTTTATTTATAGAATTCCAAGATGGATGAATGTCCAAATTTGAGCAATGTGGGACTAATATTCATCGAATGGAAAGATGCCACCTGTCAACATTTGATAGGATGAAGGTTGAGCACATTTTGATCCTTGTGCAAGTTTGAAATTTGAATTTGATGAGATGACATGTTTAGGGGGGATAAAAGATGAGTTAAATGCCAACTGGGAGACATGTAAGAGACAATGTAAGAGCTTTAAATGCTTTTTTGGATGGACAAGTGATTTGGGGGGAGATTTCAAAATTGGAGGAATATTCCATCTTTGATGCCTTTTTGAATGAAAATAGATGATTTGTAAATCAATTAAATTGATTTTCATGTGCAAGTTGCAAATCCTAGAGGATTTGAGTGATTAGGATTATCATTGATCATGATTTGATTAATTTGAATGATGTTAATTGCTTTGACCATTTTAACTTAGATTTTAGGATTTAAATAACTCAAAATGAGAAAAGAATGATTTAGACTTAGTTAAATAAATATTTTTGATTTATTTAACCAAAGGGGGGGATGTTAGATTAAATTAGATAAATGTTTGATTTATTTAATTTAATTAGATTAAATTTAGAGATTTAATCAAATAATATGGATAATTTAATAAAATCAAAGATAAGAAGATGAAATGACCTAGCTAATTACACAGAGATAATGATTTAATTAAATTGAGGGATTTATTTAATTAAAAGGGGAATTATGATGAATTTAATCAAATAAGGCTATTTGATTCAATGGTTCGATAGAGGGATGATTCAAGATGAAACGATGTTAGTAGATCAGGATCGAGTGTGCGATATCAATCTGTATATTTTTTAAGTCTACAATAATAATATTAAATCATTAACCCAATGAGTTTTCAATGATGGTTGTCGACAAAGATACCCGATATCACATGTTACCTCATGAAAAATGAGTTCAATAATTTGTCGATTACCCAGTCACTGCCATGCGACTTTTAATAAAGTCATCTTCCTTTAATAATATGAAATGCAATGAGACCAATAGTATTCCATATGCCAAGTTAATCAACAAACATTGACACAATATAAACCATATAAACCTGCCCAATACCTCATATGGTGAAAATATAAGATACTTCCAATGTTGAAGTTAGCCTTTTATTATAAAGGCTTTAAAATCTTTTAAAATTAAATGTGATGCAAATAATGAAACATTCAAATCCTCAATAGCATATGTGATGGAGATGACAAGGTCTATGGACCTTTTGGTTTTTACAATGTAAACATAGAAAACCACCTTAATATCAAAGGACTAAAATGCCTTAAAATAATACAGTAGTGTAAGAATAGGAGATTAATAATGCACTAATATATCATTCAAAGACAAACTAACAATAGTCAACTGAATATACCTGTGACTTGTAACCTTGAAGGATCAAAATGACAAACTAAAAAACATCTTGTCAAAATAATAAGCAATTTCAACATCATCATATATAAATCCAAAGACCTATAATTACATATTATTAATAAACCATACTACATAGCATATATCAACCAATCATAAGTTGAGCCAAAATCTATAACTTCATATGAGTAATCATCATATAAAATATGTATCATGTATCAACCAACAACAACAAAATCTTGTTTCATGTGAGTAATCACATATGAAATATGTATCATGTATCAACCAACAACAACCAAAACCTATTCAGCATGTGAAAACCAAACCTCAACAATGTAACCAGTTTTGTCATCAAGGAAAAGCATGATAAACAAATGAAAGCCAACAAACTCCCCCTTTGTCCTTGATGGAAAAACACATATCATCTCTCCCCCTTTTTTCCTCAATGACAAAGAATGAAAGAAGAGAATGTGAGATGCCATGAATATAAACAAGTAAGAAGCCAACACAACAACTAGCTACAGGTAGAGCAATATAGCAGCCAATGAAAATATATAAGAGAGTTGGGAATGCAAAAATATAGAAACAAGCCCCCCTACAAAGAAGCTCCATACAAGGATATATCAAAAATAGTATCATTACTCCTCTCTAAGAACCACATTTATTGTTCCAGTTAACATTGAACTGCAATTCATCATTCCTTTTCTCAAACTGCACTGTCATTACACATAGCCACAAAGCAAGAAAACTAGAAGGGCAAGAACATTGTCAAATAATCCAAATGGGTCATTGAAGTCACTTTCAAACCATTGCAAGCACACTAGGAATTCACCACTCCATTTGCAAACCTTATT
>VDFB02287876.1:0-35385 GCA_007258455.2 Sequoia sempervirens | reverse complement strand
TCGGGATTGTTTTTTTGCTCAAGTTTCATCCGGAGATTTGGAGATGGTAGAGCCGTCTTCTTCAATGCATGCCAATGTAAAGGAGCAGTTGGGTAAACCACAATCGGGGGATGGAATACCCTCTTCAACAGGGATGTTTCGTTTGAAGAAAGTAAATGGCTGTCTTGAGAGATCCGAGGATCGTCCAATTCTGATTATTCAACCTGAGCAAGTTTCAGAGGATGTTGATTATTGGTGTAATCATGCCCTTATTTTCAAATTTTTGGGCCTTCGTCTCTCTCTACCTGTGTTGGAATCTTGGGCCCGTCGGGTTTGGAACCCTGAAGGGGATATGGAGATTATTTTGGCTGCTAATAATTACTTTCTGGTTATCTTTTCAAATCTTATGGATAGGAATAGGGCTTTTGAAGGGGGCCCATATTTCTTTAACCAAGTTGGGCTCTTCATCAAGCCTTGGCACATGGGCTTCAACTCTGCCGAAGAGATCCCCTCCCGGGTTCCTGTGTGGATTCGGCTGCCGAGGCTTCCTCTGGAGTTCTGGAGGGAAGATATTCTTCACTCAATATCTCTGCTTCTTGGCAAACCTGTGGGATCGGCTTCACAAACCCAAGATCGTAAGGTAATTTCTTTTGCTCGCATTTGTGTAGAAGTAGATTTAAATAATCCATTACCAGATTCTATGGAAATTCGCATGGGATCTTCTTCTTGGATCCAACAGCTGGATTACGAGACCCTACCCTTTAGATGCAGAATTTGTCATGAATACGGTCATTTGCACCGTAAATGTCCCAGATTTAAATCCTCCCCCCGGGCTGCCCCTGAACCTCCTAGGGGGGACAAGGGAAAGGCTCCGATGTCTAATGAACCTATGGATAATGAGGGTTTTATTCCGGTTAAGCCCCGTAATAAAGGCAAGGGAAAAAAGAGATCCTGGGTGGATAGACAGAATGAAGATACTTTCAACAGGTTTGAAGTTCTTGATAATTTGACACAAGAGGAAGGCATTCCAGTTGAGATCTCTTCTGGGGATAAGGGTCTGCATGAAGTTCAGGATGAGAATGAAAAGAAAGAGGATCAAATTTTATCTTCAGAGGTCCATCAAGTGGATCAGATGGCTGGGGCTTTGTCTTCTCAAGCTCAGGATTTCAGGGTTCTCCAGGAGTCTCAGACTCCGTTGGGCTCTGTTGTGGTGGTTCCTGATCCCCCTGCTCCTAAGGGGCCCTCAGAATCTGTAAAGGGTAACAAAGCTCCTTCTATCTTAGGCTTACAGCAGAAATCCTTTAAGAAGGGGCCTCTTGATAAACCGTCAAAGAGTGGAAGGAAGACTGATCAAGAGAAGGTTAAGATCATGGGTGATACTTTGGTTGAGTCGGGGTCAGTGAAACCCATTGATTCTCATTTCTCCCACCCCCATAAATGATTGTTTTATCATGGAATGTAAGGGGGTTGAACAACATCCCTAGACAAAAGGCTGTTCGCAGATTAATTGAATCTCAATCACCAGATGTGGTCTTCATTCAGGAAACCAAGCTTTCAGTTGACGGTTTGGCGAGTTGTGCTCCGCGTATCTGGCCCCAAGGCAATTGGCAGGGGGTGGGTGCTTTGAATAGTGCAGGGGGGGTGGCTTGTTTCTGGAACCCGAGGAGGGTTTCCCCCTTATGGTGGATGTCTAGTCGCTCTTCTATTTCTCTGGTTGCCTCTTGTTTTACGACTGGAGAAAGGTGTCTTTTATCTAATATCTATGCTCCTACCGATCTTTCAGGTAAGTCTAGTCTATGGGCTCACATTCAATTCATTCGGGCTTTGGATCCATTCCTCCCATGGATTATGGCTGGTGATTTTAATGTTGTTACTTGCTTGGATGAAAAACGTGGTGGATTAGCCAGGCTGGACCCTTCTGCAAATTTGCTCAGGGATATGATTGGCTCCCTGAATCTCATTGATGTGAAGCCAACCAATGGTGTATTTACATGGAATAATAGGAGATGTGGTGGTGAGGCTATCTCAGAGAGGCTTGATAGATTTCTTGTTTCCTGCTATTGGTTGAATAGTAGGTTGATTACAAGTTCTGAAATTCTTGACTGGAGGGGCTCTGATCACTGGCCTATCAAGCTCTCTGTCACCGTTTATGGAATCACCAAAAATCCCTCTTTCAAATTTCAGTTGATGTGGTTAAGAGATCAATCTTTGCATGATCTTATGTTGGATTGGTGGCAGGAGGGGAGGCCTACCCATGGGACGGCCATGTTTACTTTCACTAAGAGGCTTCAACATGTGAAGTTCAGGCTTAAGAGATGGAATAAACAGTGTTTTGGGAACCTACAAGCTCAGAAGTTGGTTGCCCAGTCCAAGTTGGATTCCATCACTCGTCAGATTCGTGACCAGGGGTTGACCTCTGACCTTAGTATTGCTGAGTCCTTGGCTCTAAAGGGATTAGAAGAGTGGGAGCTTCGGGAGGAGATCTTCTGGAAGCAGAAATCTCGCATTGATTGGCTTCAGGAGGGGGATAGGAACACCGCTTTCTTCCATAATTCGGTTAAGGCTCGGAGGCAGGGGAACTCTATCTCCTCTCTAGTTTCTCAAGATGGGGCTTAGCTTTCCTCCAGCGCTGATATTTCCAGGGAAGCTGTCAATTATTTTTCTAACCTTTTCTCTAGGGAGGATATTGTTGCTAGGGCTGAGGAGGGGGCCATTTTGGATTGTGTTCCCCAACTGGTCTCTGCTGAGATGAATGGGGTTCTCTTATGTCCTATCTTGTTACCTGAATTGGAGAAAGTGGTGTTTAATATGAAAAAAGGCAAGGCTCCTGGTCCGGATGGGTTTCCGATTGAGTTCTTTCAGGAGTTTTGGGAAATTATAAAGTTTGACCTCCTCGAGGTGATTCAGGAATCACATAGGAACAAGCAGATGCTCAAGTCCATGAATTCTACCTTCTTGGCTCTAATTCCCAAGATGGAAGGAGCTAATCGGTTGGCGCAATTCAGGCCTATTGCGTTATGTAATGTGGTTTACAAGATCATCACCAAGTTGATTGCTGAGCGACTCAAACCACTCCTCGGTTCTCTGATCTCTGCTGAGCAGGGTGGTTTTGTTGAAGGGAGACAAATTTTGGATGGCGTCGTGATAGCCATGGAAGCTATTCATTCTATGGCTAACTCTAAGGAGAAGGCTATGTTTATTAAACTCGACATGTCTAAAGCTTATGACCGGGTGAGTTGGGAATTCTTACAAAAAACTCTCCTGGCTTTTGGCTTTGCGGAGGAGTGGGTGAATTGGGTCCTTAGTTGTGTTACCTCTGCCTCTTTCTCGGTTCTTATTAATGGGGAGCCTTCAGATCTGTTTAGGGCTTCTCGGGGTCTCCGGCAGGGGGATCCTTTATCTCCTTACTTATTCATTATCATGGCAGAGGGTCTTGGAAGATTTATTAAATCTCAGGTGAGTCAGGGTCTTATCCGTGGTTGGAGCTGGAGCAACTCTCTTCCTTCCTACTCTCATCTTCAGTTTGTGGATGATACGGGGCTGATGGGCCTGGCTAGAATTAGTGAGGCTATGAACTTCAGGAGAGCTCTTGACATCTATTTGAAGGCTTCAGGTCAGTGTATTAATGATGACAAGTCTTCCATTTATTTCTTTAATACTCCTCAACAGCATTCACAGAGTGGTGATTGTTGGTGATCCTAAGATTCTTCGATATTGGTTCTTCTCCCTGATGTACCTTGGGGATCCTCGCTTTGGGAGCTCAAAGATAGAGATTACCCAAGGTGTAATTTTGATAAATCGTGAGTAGTGTTAGTCATTGGACTTATGTGGCTATCTTCATCGAGAGTGGTTCTAAAGACTGCAGCATTCTTCCCATTTAGTGTTGTGCAAAGCTCCCCACACCTTTTGTGTGGGATTTTCATGTTCTGCCTGCAATTTCTCCGGGTCTGCAACCTCAAGTGGAGCTTAGCAAGTGGGAGTCCGCTTATGTGTCAAGCATGCTGGGGGCCTTGTCTAGCTCCATGGCCCACACCGCCTTTGGTGACCAAGTCAGATCGGGAGGTGGTGCAGCAATCAGGATCAGGATTGGGCTAAGATTCTGGCCCACAAGTATCTCCCTGGTGTTGATTGCCTTGATGTGCCACGTCTTCATTTGATGGGCAAGGGTTCTTATATTTGGGATACTCTTAAGAAGGGTGCTCAGCTGATTAAGGAGGGGCTCTTCTGGATCTGTAATAGAGGCTCTGATGCTCTTTTTGGCGGTGACCTGGGATGAAGTTGTTCCTCCCATTCTTCTAGTTTTCCTTACCAGCTTCGCCATATTTTCTCCGATGCCGTTGATAAGGTGGAGACGGAAACGGGCTGCTTTGACTGTCAGCGATGGTGGCTTGCCTCAGCTGATCCTCGTGGAGGCCCTGGGTGGTTCTGTTGAGGATCGTGATGTTCTTGCTAGAATTTTGAAGGACAGGCTTTGCAGCTCCCTGAGTGGGAGGGATGTTCTGGCTTGGTGTCCTAGTCCAAAAGGTAAATTTACTGTTGCTCAAGGCTACACTATGCTTGACAGAAACTTACATGGTCCGGCTGAGGTGCACTGGTGGAAGAAGGTTTGGGACAACTTCTCATGGCCCAAATGCAATTTTTTCTTATGGTTGGTTGCTCAGAGGAAGTGCCTCACTTGGGAAAATCTTTGCAAGCGAGGTTTTCAGGGTCCTTCCTTTTGCCTTCTTTGTTCTTGCAATGAGGAGTGTACCTCTCACTTGTTCTTTCTTTGCCCTTACTCTAGAGAGTTGTGGCATAGATGGTGGGAGGCTTGGCAACATGGTTGTATTCATGCTACCTCCGTGATTGATTTTTGGGAAAGTTTGGGCAGACCTCCTACAAAGACTTCTTTCCTGCAGGTGGCCTGGTCTGTTGGGCCTACTCTCATTCTCTGGAACCTTTGGTTGGAGAGGAACTGAAGAGTTTTTTGTGGCTCCAATTTGGGAAGTTCTCAATTGTGGAAGAAGATTCTTAGCAGGCTCCAGGAGACTATTTCAGCTAAGTGTGATATGTCTGTAAATACTGACCCTGGTGATCTGGCTATTTTGCGAAATTTGAACTTGGGGGATAGTAGCAGGGGATGCCTTGCTGGTAGAAGATCCCGCCATGTCAGGCAACGGGTCTGTCGCGATGGAAGGTGGACGCCTCCCCCGGTGGGGGTCTTAAAAATTAACACTGATGGTTCTTCTCGTGGGAACCCTGGTCATGCTGGTGTTGGGGGTATTGGTAGAGGTAATGATGGTGATGCGGTTTTTGTCTTCTCTATTTACAAAGGGCAGCATTCTAATAATCTGATGGAGGCCCTTGCTATCAAGATAGCTGTTGAGCGTGGTTACTCTTTAGGTTGGCGGAGGATCATTTGTGAGTCTGATTCTCAGATTGTGGTGGATATGCTGAACAACCAGAAGCTGGAGGATGTTAGTTGGCAATTGGCTTCTGTGGTCAGACAGATTCTGAGTCTTTGCAGTTCCTTGGATTCTGTCTCCTTTTGTCATATCCCTAGAGAGTGGAACAGAGTGGCTGATTGTCTGGCGAAGTGGGCCTCTGAGAATGTGGACGACTGGGATATTAGTGGAAGGGATGAGTTACCTTCTGATTACTTTGGGACTCTAGAGAGGTTATTAGTGGAGGACAAGTATATGTAGTGTTCTTGTTGGTTGTTTTGGTGGTGGTCTTGCTTTGGTGGGCCTGTGGCTTTGGCTTGTACTTTGGTATTGATTGAATAAAATTTTTACCCCTTCTTTTTAAAATAAAAAAAAAATAAAAAATAAAAAATAATCTAGATGAGAATACAATTTTATTTACATAAAAACAATTTTCTATACAAATTTTTCATAAAAACATATTTACATAAAATAAATAAGTTTTGGGAAATTGAACTCATAATTGTTAATATTTAGTCAATTTGCGTAACATATTATACTTTCTATATTATAACACCAATAACATTTCACGAAAAACTAAGGAGAGACTAAACATATTTGGGGCTATAAAAGAAAGTGAAGCCCCTTGTGTACTGGTCAAATTATCCATGTTCAAACTTAATAAATATGCCTTGTCTACCCTATTTTGCTCCATGATTCCCGTAACTCTTTTAGCTTAGAAAAAATAGAAAAATGAGGTTTTAGTTAGAAATCTTTAAAAAAAATTATATTTGAATAGGGTTGATTAAAAATTCATAGTATATCAAATGTTTAAATAAATACAAACTAATTTTATTGAACAAACAATTCTTTCTTCCAAAAAATAAATACTATTCGATCATCAAATCACACATAATCTTTTCGTAGGGGAAAATTATAGATAACTTTTCTATAACTATTTTCTTACTAAATGGTTGGTACATGCTTCAATATCCACACCTTGTATCTACATAAAATTCCTATTTTAATATTTTTTTATTATAAAACATGTTTATAATCGATGACATATGAATACTTATAAATAGCCTTGGCCCAATAGATTCTTCTTTCTTCTTGTGTTTAATTCTTCTTTCTTCTCTACTATACAACTCCAATGCCAATGAATTCCTCTCATATGTCATTCCAACCTAAATGCTTCCTAGAAAAATGTATGTTTTGGAACTATCATAAAATTTCCTCTTGTTTGATGAAAACATGTTTCTAAAAAAAGGAATGGGGAGGGTCATGTAGATTGTTATATTGTAATATCTCAATGGGTTTTAGGAAAATATTTTTTTTTTGTCTAGCTTTATATTTGAAACAACAAACAACAGTTGTGTAGAAAAGAAAGAAAATGTAACTTATGTTGAAAGAAAAGTTATGATTTTATGGTAGTATTGATCTTTTGTTAATAGATATAAGGAATGTGTTGTTCTATAAGTTTCTATTCATTAAAATGAAATGAAAAAGTTAGTTTTGTATTCTACCTTTTAAGGGATGAGAATCATGTTCAAAAATTATATTTCACTTAGACCAATATGGAAATATGAAAGTAGTTATTTCAGGTTGTTTGTTAGTCAAAGAAAAGAAGCATAAAGGTAATGTATTGTTCATAGAAAAACATAATGCCTCTATGAAGTTATCAGATTGCAACAAAAGTAAATTTACCCATTCTTCTAAAATGGGCATACAAAGTGACCAAAGAAAGGACTAAAATAGTATTCTATATTTACTATGGGAAAATTTCTTTTTCTTAAGGTATAAAGGAATTTACATTGTTGATTTAATATTGAGAAAGGAAATAGCAAGATGACTATTTACAATGAGTATTTGAAGAATCCATGTTTCCTTGGATTATTATTTTAAACCTTTCGTTCGTAGTAGAGAGATTGTTGACTAGCTCCAAGATGTATGCTATTAGGAACCTACACAAAATTCATATATATTAATCTCTTGTAAAAGTTAGCATTATGTCTTATTGTCTGGTCAACACCTATAGGAATTGCATTATAAAAGAAAAGAGAAGAATTGAAATGAATATATAAAAGTCAAATAATAACATAGAGGCTTAGGATAAAGTTATATTATTTTATGTAATAGAAAAACTAACTTCTAAACTTCTTGGGCATAGCCTCTTGGTAAGAGCACAACACCTATGTAGGAGTCGTGGATCTATGAAGGCAGTCATGGTCTCCACTAAGGAGCCAGACCATCCACTTTATCCTTATGTTAGTTCCTCTATTAGGCTGCATCAAGTAAACACAAATGAAGGAAACACCTAAATAGTGCAATGGGGTTTATACCTGCATAAATACCTCAACATTGAAGCAAAGGTCCAATTTGGGCTACTGTCACTGACACCTAATATAACTGTAAAGAGGAACATTAGTGTAGCTTTAAACCATTCTTTGTCCCCTACTGCCTCAGCTACATTTCATACTTTGTAGCCATACCCAACCCAACTCATCACACTCTCCTTGTCTTCCCTTGATAGTTGTCTAGCCTAAGGTCCATCGCTTAAGGCAAAACATTTTAGGGTAGCTTCACTTAATCATCAAAGAAAATTGTTAAGGTTCATTTAGTTGTCTTCAAATTTCAAAATGGGTGCCAAAGTCATGTTGACCCCTTTGACATTTTGGTTTTGGAATTGATGTCAAGATAGGTTGTCACCTTGATACACTTGTGAAAGGCTTAAGGCATCATTGGTTTGATATTTGGTGACTATCATTTAGCATTATTTTGATATTGTGACAACATTAATACATGGACTTGAAGACAACTCTAATATGTGTAGACATGAACCTTCACTTAACACTTGGAGCATTTGAAGTTTAGACCAACACATGGTCTTGAGCATTGGTCATTATGATGTTTATTACATTCATGCAAATAAAGGCTATGATTTTAATCACCAACACAATGATATGCATTTTATTTTGCAATGTGAAAGGTTATGATGAAAATTTTGACACAATGTTTTTGACATCACTTTTCCCTAAATGTTATCATTTTGTAAAATACAAGGAATTGTTTCATAGTCGAGTTAGGGCTCGTAGGAGATATGGAGAATGGTGGTTTAGCAGCTGGTTACTATGGAAAATGGTTTCAAGGTTTTCCAGGCAGTTGGTTTTCAAAGTTTACAAGATTAAAAGATTTTAAAAGTGGTAACATGTTTTGTGAAACCCTAGTCTAAAAATGTTTTTTTTCTAGTCTAAGGGTTCTTGTTTGTGCATGGTTTATTCTATTGTTGCTTGAGATTATGATGCAAAGTAGGGAGGCAGTCAACTACTAATCACAATTACAACCAATTTCAACAAACCTTCAATCTCCAAAACCCCTACATTAGTTTCTTAGAGCCCATTTAAACTTATTACATCAAGATACATTGACCCCAACTATTTTTTAAACTTCCCAACCATTGGTATTCCCAAACGTGACAAATTTTAGAAAATTTGCTAAAGCAACATTGACAACTTTTAATAAAATGATTCCTAAATCAACCAAAAGACCCTCATTACAATATGAATGGTATATTATGACCCTATTTGCCTAACCCAAAGACTCAAAACACCAAAATCTATCAAAAGAACTCACTTGACCACATTTGTGTAAAATGAACTATGGTGCCCTTGCACCATACACCCAGCCTAAAAGAAGACCTCAAGTCCCTTGAGGAACATCAAAAACATGTTATCTCATAACATTCCATGATCTCCAAGCTACATATCTACTTGGTGACCCCTTCCACTGAGTTAGGTATTGAAACCATACATTATCTTTTCCCTTTGAATGGTTCTTTCTTTGGACATATTGTGAATGTCTAACTTTCTTTTCAGTTAAAACTGATGTTACACTTGCTTTTATATTTGCAAATACACCTATACCATCCCTGTTTTGAATTGTCTTTTTCCTTACCCTTGAAGCATACCTAACTTCATTCACTTTCTATGCCTTTCAACTTGTTTCAATCTATCTCTTGCCTTCATCACTGTCACTAGTTTTTCTACCCCAAATACCACTGTGTGATCAAACTTACAAGTCTATGTACTAACAACATATGACTCTCCTCTATCCTCTTTTTCAACCAATGGAAAAATCACTGTCCCTATCACAATTTCATCACACTTTTCTAACCCATTTTGAGCCTTCACAAGGAATTCATCCTTGACCTTCTCTTGACCTGCTTTTGTCACCATGTTCTCATATTTTCCTTCCAACATTGCATCATTCTTCAAACCTTCTTTTGTTACCAATACATCATTTTTTCTTCCATCTATTGTCCTAGTGTCTTCAAGCCTTGAAGTGGTTGCACACTCTTCCCTTTTGTCTTCTTCAATCTCCACAAACTCCTTGCCAAACATTATCACTTTTGCTTCCTTGGTCTGCTCTTTACCATCCTCATGCAATGGTGTTAGTGTGAAATTATTTTCATCCTTTTCAATGGTGTAAGTATTTTCTTTTCCATCATAAAGTGCATGCCTATCAAACTGCCACAACCTTCCAAGCAGTAAATGGCAACAATCCATTGGTAAAACATCACAAAGTATCTTATCTCTATACCCACCAATGCTAAACTCAAAAAAATATTGTTCACTAACCAAAATGGACTAATAATCATTCACCCAAGCTACTCTATATGGTTTTTCATGAGGCACTTTTTATAATTTCATTTTATCTACCATTTCATTTGACACCATGTTATCAGTAGAACAAGAATGTATCACTACCTTGCATACCTTTCCTTTGTATTTGTATGTGGCCCTGAATAGAGTTCTTCTTTGAGTTGTCTCCTTCTCCTTGGATGCTTGAAGCAATTTTCTTTGTACCATCAATGATTCCCCAACCTCTAGAGCAGCAAGTTGATTAGGAGAATGCACACTTTCACAATCATCGTCTTGTACCAATTGCACTCTTTTGTCTCCTCCACTTGAAGTAAACCCTTGCTTCTTAGGACACTTGAAGGCTAGATGCCCAAACTAATTATAATTATAACATCTACCTAAAATTGAGTTTGAACTTCTACTCCACCATACCTTCCTCTAAAACCCCTAAATCCACCTCTTTGTTCAACCACTTGATCTTCAAAAGTATGCCTTGTACCTCTTCCTCTATTGGTGTTGCCTCTACCTCTTCCTTTCCTTTCTTGCCTTCTTTTCAGTTTCTCCTCTGCCTTAGAATCCAATTGGAAACATTCCTCAACTGATCTAGGTGTATCCGAACTTAATTCATCTTGAATTTGATACCTTAAGCCACACATATACCTTGTAATATTTTCATTCTCATCCTCAATATGATCAAACCTTATGCTCAAATTGTGAAACTCTTCAGTATATGTCATAACATCCTTTTCCTTTTGTTTTAAACTCTGCAATTTCTTAAATGTCTAAATAAAATGACCACTTGGAAAAAATTGTGCTTTCACCTTTGCTACCATTCTATCCCATGAACTAATTTTTGTCTTTCCTTTCTTCACTCTCTCTTCTTGAGTGTAATTCCACCATGTCAATGTAGGTCCTTTTAGCTTTTTATTAGCATACTTCACTTTTTTATCATCAACAACCTCCTTGAATTCAAAGAAATTATCCAATGCATCTATCCAATCTAACATCTCTTCAACATCTAGTTTTCCATTATACATTGGAAAATCTACTTTCACATCAAAAGCATCTCCTTTTACATCCTTTAGCATCTTTATCATCCTTCTCTCATTAGGATCCCAATCAACATCTTGGTTTTTTCCACTTGGAGTGTTTTCTTTCTCTCCCTCTTCCTCTACCTTTCCACTTCTTTGTTCTTTCTCCATTGCTACAAACCTGGCTAAAATAGCTTCTTGTGACTCTTTCAACATCTCTCTCCCTTGCAAGCATTGCACTACCTTTAGGAGGCATTATTTCTTTTCAACTTCCCACTTTTCACACTTCAAACTACAACCTTTCACCCTGAAATGATCTAATACCTATGCTATGATACCAATTGATGCAGAAAAAGGAGGCAATCAACTACTAATCACAATTACAATTGATTTCAACAAACCTTCAATCTCCAAAATCCCTACATCAATTTCTTAGAGCCCATTTAAACTTGTTAAATCAAGATACATTAACCCCAACTATTTTTTAAAATTCCCAATCATTGGTATTCCCAAACATGACAAATTTTAGAAAATTTGCTAAAGCAACATTGACAACTTTTAATAAAATGATTCCTAAACCAACCAAGAGACCGTCATTACAATATGAATGGTCTATTATGACCTTATTTACCTAACCAAAGACTAAAAACACAAAAATCTATCAAAACACCTCACTTGACCACATTTGCATAAAATGAACTATGGTACCCCTACACCAGATTGTAATTTGGGTTTTCATTCATACCCTAGGTCAAATTATTGTTTAAGTCTTTGAGCATTTTCAATGTTGATAGTAGTTGATTTTTCTATTCCATTTTGTATACTCCATTTTTACCTTGGTAATCTTATTCATCATGGAATTACAAAGATTCATTTATTCTTTCATATATGGGTTTTTAGTCCTTGTGTTCTCAAACCCTATTACTAGGGCACACCATGAATGTATTTTGGTTTGTTTGTTGCTTTCTATGGAAAGGTTTTATCGCATGTTTATTATTGTTTGCAAAGCATAAACCAAGGTTAAATTCTACTTTAAGAGTTTACTAGGGCATGACTCTTTATTTGTTACATTTTTTTGGAACATTATGTCTAAATTACATACTTGGTTTGTACATAATTTTGACTTTGCATTAGAATGTCGTACACATGTTTAAAATGCACATTGTTCATATATAGACAATAGACCACGATGACTTCTAGAAAACAATTATGTAGGCTTTCATTTGATATTTACACATGGACAGTTGGTAGCAAATTTTCTCTTTTGAATGTTATAAAAAGAGTGATATTCTACTCTGTGTGTTAAATGTGCAAAGTTAGTATCAACACAAACCTTAACGAAACGATTTATATTGAAAGATTCGAAGCAAAGTAAACTATTCTAATTTGCAATAAAGATAAATCTTCCAAGAACGTCTCATTGTCCTCTATTCTTAAATGATTTTTTTAAACCTTTTTGGCCCTCAAATTTCTAAGTGCACAAAGGCTATTAGAATGACACTTAAGAAATGAGATTAGTATTCAACATGCAAGCCAATTATGTGCCTACATGAAACTATGCACAAACAATGATGATGAATGCTATGATGAGTGAAGGATGATGTTGATGATAAATACACAAATATTGGTGGATACTATGGTAGTAATATATATGATTATATGCATGATACTCCATATGCTCAAATGAAAACCTAAAATGAACAAATCTAAAATGTACCTATGATGCAAGATGGATGATAAAATACAACTATGATGCAATATATTAATCTAAGATCTAAACATGATACAAAACATGATATAAAAACTATCTATAAGACTCCAAGAATACTCCAAACTCCAATGATAAACTCATATGATAACTTTACTTCAAATGTGGATGAAAAATATAAGGACCAAGGGTTGTATTTATAGCCTTTTTCAAGAATATAGTGAGGTGGCAATAATCAATAGTCCAGATCAAATAAGAAGAATGGATGGTGAAGATGAAGAGGATCAAGATGTTGTCCCCTTGACCAAAGACAACATGCCATGTGTGTGAAAGAATCTCTTGACCAATGGGAAACATGCCATTTTGATGGAAGATTCAAGTGTGGGAAGAGAAGACCATGTGCTTCCAAAATTGTTGGAAGTGTGGGAAGAATAAATCATGTGCTCCAAAATGGGTGGAAGTGTGAGAAGAATAAGTCATGTGCTCCAAAATTAGTGGAAGTGTGGGAGGATATGGGCCATGTGATTTTTTGAAATGAGTTGAGGATAATTCTAATTAAAAATTAGAGTTATTTATTTTCATGTGACCTTGATGAGGTGGCACACAAAAAGTTGTAGAAATGTGCTCTAATTCCTAATTGGATTTAGCGAAGTTTAATTAAATAAAAAAAGTTTAGGGAACTTTTTCTATTTAATTAATTTAGAAGAAAGTGTTTTAGATTTTGGAGAATTAGAGAAGAGTGAACAATATAAATAAATATAGCATTTATTTACATGTAGTTGAAATATTAATCAAATACCCAGTACTTAATTAATTAAAGGTGATGACCATTTTTAGGTGTATAAAGTTTTCCCCTCATTGAAGCAATGTGTTTACACGTTGCTTCAAAGAAAATTTTTATACTGATGCTCAAAAAAATTATCAATGCCCCAGACAATGTCATAGAACATTGATGTTTAGGTATTGACGGATATATGCCCCCTCAAGAGATAAATCAATAAAATGTGGAATTTTTGATGTTTTGTGGAGGATTAAATGATTGTGTGATGATTTTGTAGTGATGTGATGATGATCCAACATTAAGCCATTGATGCTTTGATGTCAGATATGATTTATCTCTCGAAATTTGATTCTACACTCTCTCCTTGAACAATTTTGATTAATTAAACTCCATTTTTTATAATAAATCCCACCATAATTCCCTCCATTGACCTTTAAAAAGGTAAAAAGTGGGAAAAGTGAATTCATTTGCACATTGTAAGTTTGGAGAATTTGCAGAGTGGAGAGCTAGAGGAAGATGAAGATCCCTTCTCACAAGCATCGTTTTGAGCGCCTTCACTGCCATGACAACCCTACTACAACTGAACCTATGGTACACATTACAAGAAACCTCCTTTAGTCCTTTTCCCACCATTTTATTAATGTTTTGAAGCTGGTAGATAGGTGTTGTAGGCCATTTAGAGTCAGTTTTTCACTTTTGGGGGGTATTTTTGTTGTTTTTAAGTCATTTTTGGGAGTTTTTGGGAGTTTTGGGGCCTCTTTCTTCTATTCTAGTGCCTTGTGCTTATGTTTTTGGCACCTTTGGGGTCCCAAATGGTTCCTTTTATAAGCTTGACCTCATGTTGTGATTCCTTCTAACCCTGAAATGGCGCCTTTGGCATCCCAAATGGCACCTTTTTCCTCTATTTTGGCACCTTTGGGTTCCCAAATGGCACCTTTTGCAAGCTTGAGGGTTTTCCCTTAAGTGATTCCGGATGATATGCCTTGTTTTTTTGCCTATCCGATGATGTTTTATTGATTAAATTCCTCTCGTTTATGTCGAATGTTGCATTGTTGATGTTCGTTGAGGCTTGTATAATGTTCATGAATCACATTAGTCATTGCATTATTCTGGTCAGTGATGGTTTTGATTGATCTCAGTTTGATTGTGTGATGTTCATTGTTTGATTGATGATATAGTTGATGATTTGATCTCATGATAGGTGAGATTCAAATGATAGGATAACTTGACGATGTTTCGACCTCATGATAGGTGAGGATTGAAGATAGGACTGATGATGCATCAACCTCATGATAGGTGAGGATCAATGGTAGGATTCACTAATGTTTCAACCTTATGATAGGTGAGGATCGATGGTAGGATTGATGATGTATCAACCTCATGATAGGTGAGGATCAATGGTAGGATTGATGCTTGTATTGACCTCATGATAGGTGAGGATCGGTGATATGATTCATTGATGTATCAACCTCATGATAGGTGAGGATCAACTATAAGACTCACTGATGTATCAACCTCATGATAGGTGAGGATCGATGATAGGATTCACTGATGTATCGACCTCATGATAGGTGAGGATTGACAATAGGATTGATGATGTTTCAACCTCATGATAGGTGAGGATTGATGATAGGACTGATGATCTATCGACCTCATGATAGGTGAGGATCAATGGTAGGACTAATGCTTGTATCGACCTCATGATAGGTGAGGATTGATTATAGGATTCACTAATGTATCGACCTCATGATAGGTGAGGATCGACGATAGGATTCATTGATGTATCGACCTCTTGATAGGTGAGGATTGAAGATAGGATTGATGGTGCATCAACCTCATGATAGGTGAGGATCGATGGTAGGATTCACTAATGTTTCAACCTCATGATAGGTGAGGATCGATGGTAGGATCGATGATGTATCGACCTCATGATAGGTGAGGATCAATGGTAGGACTGATACTTGTATTGACCTCATGATAGGTGAGGATCAATGATAGGATTCATTGATGTATCGACCTCATGATAGGTGAGGATCGATGATAGGATTCAGTGATGTATCGATCTCATGATAGGATTCACTGATGTATCAACCTCATGATAGGTGAGGATCGATGATAGGATTGATGATGTTTCAACTTCATGATAGGTGAGGATCGATGATAAGACTGTTGATTGTCTTGATTGATTGATTTGATGCTCTTGATTTATCCTTATTTCATTGACTAATGATCTTGATTGAACACAATTTTATTGATTGATGGTGATTTGATTGACTGATGATCTTGATTGAACACGATTTGCTTGACTGATGATCTTGATTGAACATGATTTGATTGACTGATGATCTTGATTGAACATGATGTTAGGATCACATTTGATAGATTGATTGATGTAATGCTATTTTTTTCCCATAATATGATTAGGAGGACTTTGATGTGCTCTAGTCTGAGGAAAATTTCTTGAAGACGTGGGAGATGGTTTTTCAGTTGAGTCAGGCGGATTTGGATATTATTGTTCATTGTGGGTTGACATCCTTGATAGATATACCACAATATAGGATTAATAGGGGTTTGTTGACTGCTCTAATAGAGAGGTAGCATAGTGACCATAATACCTTTCATCTAGCGACTAGGGAGATGACAATTACTCTTGAGGATGTTTATCGCATTCTATGAATTCCAATGATGGGTGATATAATTGTTTATGATAGAGTAGAGTAGGGTGGGATTGATGCTTTGCGTAGGATTTTTTGAGATGATCATGTGTTAGGCCATTGGTCCCCTGGTAGTAGATGGTTAGGAGATATGACCCTCTACCATGTGTTCTTTCTAGATTTATTGGTGGATTCCTTTGTCCTTACCATAGGTCAAAGGTATTTTCAGTGGGTTGGGTCAAGTATTGGAGCATATGACATTGTCAGGGACCAGATATGCATGGGGCTCGTGCATGTTAGCCCACTTATACCATTATCTTCACCATGTTGTTTATCTGAGAGGGGCCAATTCATCAGCGAGAGTGACACTACTACAGATATGGGTGTGGGAGCATATAGCAATCACTCAGCCATTGGGGGAAATATAGCGACCAATAGGTGGACCCTATGTGTTTAGTTATAGTGGTTCATTTGTTTAGCATAAGATGGGAAAATTAGCTTATTGGAGACATTCCCTAGATGATCTGGGAACTGTGACATGGTTCCCATACTTGGATTGTGAGATGCGACTAGAGGATCAAGTGGAGATGTCATTCATGTTGTTATCGCAATACTTGATTGGTCAAACATGTTATGTGCTTGAGAGATATTTGTATCTATGGGTTTGTCGACAGTTTGGATGAGTTTAGACAATGCCCCAGGGGGTTTCCCATTATGCACGACAACGACATGATGCAATGGAGTGGGGCCCTTGTGTATCTTATGATGTTGCTTGTGTCGAATATTATACATTGACACCATGTGCATGGGATTATGTTCTACAGATGAATGATGTAGGGATGATAGAGGATTATTCTAAGTATTTCTACACACATCCTTTTTTGAGGTTATCTAATCCTGATGAGCCGGTTATGCTAATTGATGATGATGACAAGGTATTGAGATAGAGGGTGGATGGAGAGGGGGAGGAGAGTGATATTGGGGATGGAGGGGGTGATGAGGGTGCTAATGGTGGTGGTTAAAATGTAGAGCCATTGGGCACAATTATTGGTCCCTTTCTAGATTTTGTAGTTCCTAGATGGAGGAGTATTACTGTACCTCAAGCAGTTCTCCCTAGGATTCAGATTGGAGTACCTTCTCATTAGCAATAGGTGTAGATAGAGACATTACAAGCATAATTTAAATATTTTTAGGGTGAGTTAGTGCAGGCTCAGGCATAGTTTGAGACACTTCATGACGATTTAGTGCAGGCTCAGGCATAGATTCATATATTGATGGCTAAGAGAGGTGCAGATAGGAAATAGATACAGCGGGTATAGGCACAAGTTGTCATACTTACTGCAAAGAGAGATTCCTTTAGATAGTGAGAAAAGTAGGCCAAGGGAATTATTGAGAGATTATAGCAAGCTACAATATCTACGAGTACAACAGATTTCCTTAGAGAGATTCAGAACATTGCTCTGGAGTTGCAGTTTTACAAGGGTAAATATCATGAGTTGGTTCCTTCTGATCAGTGAGAGAGATTTTTACTATCTCAATCCAGAAAATCTCAATCCCAGAATGCTAGCATTGGTGTTACTCAACCATTTTCTAGAGATAAGATAGATCCTGGTGCAAGTCCATCAGGTGGAGGGGGTTCCAATTCTATGATGCCAACATGGTCTAGGGGAAGATCGACATAGTATCTTATGATGTATACACTGTTGTGACATTGATGATGTATCTTCTTGTGTTCATACTTTATGATGCATTGCCATTTTTGATATTTTTTGTATCTCGTCATACTCTTGGGATATCCGTGTACACTTTGACATTATGATTTTTAAGATTATATGATATGCATATGTGTTGATATGATGATAGATGTATATGATGCATTTAATTTCCATGTTATGATAATGATTTTGGTGTTATAATATGCTATGGATGCAAATTATTTTGCAACTGATGTGTAATGATTCTAGGGTGTTTTATGGATTTATGCCTATATGATGCATGTGATGGATCCTATGATGTTTTTTTTTTTTTTGCTAATGCAAATAAATGATGAATGAATGACTGTATGATGGATGGACTGATGATATGATATGATAATGCAATGATGGATGACTCTATATGCTTTATTTTTATGCTATGTGAAATAAATTTGATTAATGCAATGTGTAGATTGACTATGTATGGATGTGATGCAAATGATGTGTGATATTTTGTATTTATGAATGATGATTATGTGATGCAAATGATTATGCAAATGATTCTATTCTAGGGTCTTAAGCTTAAATGAGCGAATCTATCCATCTTCCAAGAGTTTTGGGAAGGTTTTCATTAGTTGATTCTTTGTTAAATTAAGCTTCATAAAACCTGACATATCTCCCAATTCTTTTGGAAATCTGAAGAGACTCACTCATTTAAGCTTAGTGAACCACTTCCCTAATGCCACTAAATGAAATGATTTTGATTATGTAAATGAGATGAGATGGATGTCGTTTTATGTTTTTTGATGCAAATATTATGATATGATGTATGAATGAATGAATGATGTTGTAATGTTTTCTAATGTATTCAAATGATGGTGCAACTAGTATGCAACTAAATGAAAATGATGTGTTTTTGTTTAATGTCAAGTGTACTCAATCCATTGATAAGAGAGATAACCTCATTGTTGTAGCTTTGGAAATCTGATAAATACAAATGCAACTAACATGGATGCAATCTACTCTAACCATGCAGATCTTGTATGCAAAAGTTGTCATTCATAACAACCAATTTGTCGTGCTTTTTATCATCATTGGGCCTTTAAAATGTTGAAAGTGAGTACAAGCATCAATAGTATATTTTAGACCATGATGACCTGAGTACTACTTCCATGAATTTTGATAATGCAAGTTAACACAAGAATCTAATTATAATTGAACCGAGATTACCTAAGGGTATGTGCAGGATCATCATGGAAAAAATAGGCCCTCAAGTGGCAAAAAAATTAGAAAAATCAGAGTTAGGCAACTTGACATAAAAATTTGAATAAGTTATCTATATTATTTCAAAAATATGTAAGAATATAATATGTAGTAAATTGAGTAGATTTCCTTATTTCTAGTGTAAATAATTAATTATGATTTTTTTATTACAACTTTTAAAAAATATAAAAACTCATATTTCTAACCACCTTAACTTGGTCAAAACTTCATGAAATTCAATTTTTCTATTTTTAATCCTATAGTATGTGAATCATAGAATGTGATGCACTTTTTGCATTCCAAAAATGTGATACCATTTGAAAGCTATAGATGTTTTTCAATCAGCCTATCAATCAGGACTCTAGTCATAATTCAAATAGAAAATGAATAATAATTATTTATTAAATTCAAAGTAAAGCATAATTTATATTAGTGAAAAGTTGAGAATATCCTTTAAAAACCCTTTTCATTTCATCAATTTTGGGTAAAAAAATTTCATTAGCCACATACCCTACAAATACCCATCATATCTCCACTTTTTGGCCATCATGATCCTACGCATACCCCTAAGTATTGCTTGTGTAAACAAACAAGGGTTAATCCTTTTCCTATGCAAATTTAGAATGTCATGAGTGATACTTTGTAGTGCACGTCTCATGACAATTTGCATAGTAATGATGATCAACTCATAGACAACAGACAAATAAAAATCATACTCCTTCTTGGATCCTCTAGTTCAATACATCATCGAGGGGCTCCAAAGATATGATAAAAAAAATCAAAGTACAACAATTGAACATTTGTATTTAATGTGATAAACCCATGATTCAGAAGATCATCCTCCTTTTGAAGTGCACTTTTGATTTTATTTGGCTATTTTGATTTGGATGTTCGATGTGTTTCTATTGGTGTGATTGATGTTCAATGTTGAGTTGCACTATGATCATTGTTTTGGGTTGGGTTTGACCCACTATTGTTTGTTTCTTAGTTCAAGCTGAAAGTTTATTTGCCCCTAGTGAGTTTAGGATTTTTCCCCCAATCAAGGTGAGACACAACCGTGATGACCAAAACCTAACCTAAATGCCTATCCTAGGGGCCTTGGGGGCTTATTAATAGATTAGCCTTTCCTATGTTGTACACCTAGAGACCATGTAGTTTGACTAATGACCCGGCCAAGTTTTTTACAAGATGAAGACACAAACATGAAAATGCTAGTTTATTATGACAGACTCCAAGAAGATTGACCTAAATGTCTCAAGGGATGATCAAAGATCAACTTTTCCTACATTCAAAGCTCAAAGACTATGCAGTTCAACAAGATGACTATGTTTTTGTCTTTTTTACTTTTTGACCAATTTTTGGTTTTTGATATGTTTTGAATGTTTTTGGATTTTCAATTTTATGACCTCAAGAATGTACGTGAATCCGATCCAATGCAGGACATGCCCCCAATGTGATGAAATAGGGCAAACTGATTTTTAGAATGGGCTGAGTAGTACTAGGGGAGATCATGATACAAACATTGGATGAAGCTATGATGTAGACATGGATGCATGACAAATGTAGATATGGAAGCATGATAGATGATATGATATGATATGACTGATTGAAGAAACAAGATTCCCCACAAAAGAGGTAATGCAACCATAGATAAATGATAGCTCAAAATGAAAGATTCACTACAAAAAATATCACGCAAGCAACATATCTCTTGTCAAAAGATGATAATGGTTGATTGAGTAAAATGCCAGGAATGATTGATTCCATAAGGCATGATGATGATAAGTACTTAGGATCACTGATTTCCTCTAAGTACGATAAGATTTGATGATTGTTGATGATTGATTGACAAAAGATATGAGGATTGGATAATGTTTTACAACTAGGCTCAAATATGATTTGCATGATAAGATTCAATGTTGCAAAGGGACATGATCACATCGATTTTGATAAGCTAGGAGATATAGAATGGAAGAAATCAAGGATAAAAATAATGAATGGGATGATCAAGATCAACTAGGTAAGATACAAACATAAGGCCCCAGTATTTTTCCCCTATTCCTCATCAAGACCAAGGGAAGAAAGGATGTATCTAGTAAGAATGATGGAATATGGATAAGGCAAAAGGTATGGTATGGAAGATATGGATAGTGTGTATAGGATAAGATATATGATGTTCAAGAAGATCCTTAACCTCGTTGAGATCAAAGATGGGAAATGTGGAGGATAATATATGCATGATAGGAAGATGGAAGGACTTAAGAATCAAGTTTCATGACCAAATATCCCTTTAATAAAGCATGGAAATGGGGATTAGACTCATAAATTTTGGCCTATCAAAGGTATGATGGAAGAACTAAGGACTTATCCAAAGGTTTGGATTAAAGGAGAATGATGGGGGATGAATTTTGGATAATGTATAGGAGGTGGGAAGGCTTATTGATGGATAGATGGAAAGGATTGCAAGGTAAACATTGGCACACACCTTGAAGGGTGGTGGAGTGATGGAGGAAAAATGGATTTGGAAGATGATAGGCTTCTAGATGGAAAATTGGAGGAAGCTTTAGGATTAGAAAATTTGGATGCCAATTTAGGTTTTATTGCTTCTATGAAACTTTTAGGAATCCACATGACTTTTGAATTTGTTTTTTTCTTTATGGGCCTTTGTGGCCTTGGAATTTTTTCTTTTTGATTTGATGGGCCTTTGTGGCCTTTTGAAATTTTATTTTGATTTTTGGACCTTTGTAGTCTTTGAAAATTTCCTTTTTTCTTTGATGGGCCTTTGTGGCCTTTTTTATTTTTCCTTTGATTTTCGATCAAATTTTATTTTATTTTTGCATGCCTCTTCGAGGAGACATGTTGATCCTTTAACACATGTGGATTTTGATATGGAAGATTTTGACATTTGGTACCAAAATTGCTTCCAAGAGCAATAGGAGAGGTGGATTGAGATGAATGGTATAGAGGTATTAACGATGAGTGAGTGTAGGTATAATTTTGAAAGGTCATCAATGATGTGTGCCTTTGTTGTTCTTGAGGAATAAGATATGGACCTAGGATAGAGGGAAGGTTTGATGGAATAGGATGAGGACTGAAGATAGATGGAAGGTTTGGTGGATTAGGATGAGGACCTAAGATAGATGGTAGGTTTGAAGGACTAGGACACTTAGGTGTATAATCAAGGCCATGATAATATGGGTTTTCTTTAGCAAAAAGAGGTTCTAGGATACCTTGTTCATGAAGGCCTAATATTTTTCCTTTTTAGTTCATACTTTGACAAATTTGTTTAGCAATGGGATATGTATTGTTTGTCAAACAAGACACAAGTCCATTTTGGGGAGGATATGATATGGATGAAATAATAGGTGTTGTAAGTAAACCCAAGAGGATGAAGGTGGAGGATCCCAATTTGTAGGTGTAGGGTTCATGGATGGCTAGTATAGGTGTGATATGATCTTGACATGGGGATGATGGGGTACTTTGATCTTCACTTGGAAAAGGATCATGAGGTGCAGAAGATGAAGTAGCTTTCCCTTTATTAGGTTTAGAATCATCATGTAGTGGTGTGAAAGGAATAACTTGATCTTGAGAAGGATGAACATCCTCATGAAATGAATTGATATCCTTGGATGGAAGTATATATTGATCTTGATGAGGATTCATGAGATTTTGTAGAAAGCATATCTTGATCATTGGGTGATAGGACATCATTAGATAGGATGGAAGAATTATCATGCTCATGGGATGCAATGGAATCATGAGATGGTATCAATTCATCAGATGGAGTGGAAGGAGGACTTGGAAGGATACTTTTCTCTTGAGATGAAAGGGAATCCTTGTGGATGAAAAGTGAAAGGAGTGGATCATCATAGAATTCTTGAGAGATGGGGTCTTGGTCAAAGATTGGAAAAACTTGTGGAATTTTGATATCGTTGAATGAAGTGGGAAGAATTCTTCGATCTTGAGTTGTAGAGGAGTCTATGTTGAGAGATTGACATGAATCATTAGATGCAGAAGATATGATAGAAGAAGGTGGTTGGATGGAATCATTAACTTGGGTTAAAGAATAATGAGGTGTATTTTGACTTGTGGGAGATGAAGATAGATACATGACATGGTAAGATTGTTCAATATCATTTGTATTTGAGGACTGAGATTTGGGATTTTCATTTAACTTTTTCAAGAATTTAAAGAAATATAACTTGGATGATGTAGTTGGTGAAGAAGGTGTCATGTATATATATTTTTTAGAGGAATAAGAACAAATGTCTGGAAAAAAATATCTCTTTGTGGTTGTTTCCCTTTGCATATCCCAGATTTGTTGTTGAAGGTTTTTCATTTGGTGAGTTAAAGCAACTACTTGTTCATGATCATTTTAAGGATTTTTGGGTGGAGCCTTCAATTGATTCACATCAAAGTCTTCTAATAATTTGGAACCTTGTTTGGCTAGCATAAGGAGGTATTTTCCCCCATTTCTTTCAAAAATATTTTCTAGAAACTTGTGGAAATCGAGGTCTTGTTCAACATGTTAGACATCTTCTTCAGTTACTTCTTCCTCGTCAGTGTTCTTGAGTCCATGAAAAGGATTCTCTTCAGCCTCCGCCATGGTGTTTTGTGTTTCACTATTTTGAGTTTCAGTGTTTTGAGTCTCAATGATCAAAGTTTCAATGGTTGGGATTTCAATGTTTAGAGTCTCAATGGTTGGAATTTCAATGTTTGGAGTCTCAATGGTTGGAATTTCAATGTTTGGAGTCTCAATGGTTGGAGTTTGAATGTTTGGCTATTCAATGTTGTGATTTTCAAGTCCTTTTTCCTTGAGCTTTCATTTTTGCAACCTTGTTTGAATGGTAATACAAGTGTTATAGTTTAGACTAAACTTTGATCTAGGTTTTGGAAAAGTACCAAGGATTACAAATAAGTCAAATAGAATGACAAATTCTAATGATACTAAGTTGGATTTTGACTATGTAGATTCATTTTGTGATGAGAGGATGATAAATCCTGATGATGAAACTAGGCCTAATAATCAAAGGTGTGATAAATTTGATGATGTTGATATTTTGTGATGTTAGATCTTGGTTTAGGTTGGAAAATTCCACTTGTAGAGGTCAATTTGAACAAGTTTAGACTTGTAAGGTACCTAAGGAATGATCTTGGACTTGTGAAAATTTCAAATTTTTGGTTCAAAATATGAAACTAGTGGTAAATGTTCTTCCTAAACAAGGTACTCAAATCTTCAGAAAAGTTGTGGATTTTGACAATAGTAAAAGATGTATAATTTAGGATTGTTCTTGCAAGATCTTTTGTAGAAATTGAAGGTCAACCTCTCTCTAAAGTTGTAAAGTGTTGATAGACATTTTTGATGTTCTTTTGGACTAAGAGGTTTGGACTTTGGTTTTTTAATCTTAATCTTCCGTGAAATCATTGGGTAAACCACATGTTCAAACTCTTTTTTTCCTAAAGAATGGTTGAACACTGCTGAGGAGACCCAATATGAGATTGATTGTTGGAAAAGAAATGAACCTAGGTCACTATTTTGTGTTCTAAAAAAGGCACCAAAACAGAGACAAAAGGAACCACTTGGGACCCTAAAGGCACCAAAACAATTTGACTTGGTTTTTTGAAAATTTCTTGAAAATGGTTGTATCTTGGTCATACAAAGGTCTTTTTCAAAGCTATTTTTTTCTAAAACAGGGTAGAATTTCATAAGCTATGTAATGGTGTAGGTGTTTCTCAATTTTTGTGGCTTTAAAATTCTGAATCAGGGTTTTCACTTTCAATATGTGACATTTTTTTTGTTTTGAAAACACTTGGATAAAGACACATAAAGAAAATTTACACTCCTAAGGTTTTGAAAGACTGTACTCTTTTTGATTCCATGTGGATTTTACCCCAACCACACTTTTCCTTAGCATATGACTAGATGCTTGACCCCACTGGCTCCCCTCCATGACACTCACTTCTCAAGGCAGCCAAGCACCAATACCTATGAATCTCCCATGGAATATTTTTCATCTCTACTAAGAATTGTGATAATGTGGATGCCTTCACAATGACCATCGCTACACCAAAGAATAGATGAAGGATTTGGAAAAACTACAAGGGATTTAGTAAGGAATTTCTGTTCATGGGGGTTGATCCATGTGGCAAGAGACCATTGCTTCCCTTCTCGTCAGAACAAACCTCATGACACTGGCCTTTGTTCAAGTATCCAAACTTATATACCGATTGGAAATGTGCTTGGCTTTAGCATGTTACCGGTTGGGTCATTCCCTTGGGTGAGTACTTTTTCCCACAAGGTAGGCCCTCTAAGATAAACAAAAGAAAGCAAGTATACCCATAGTTCGACCAATCTTTATTCCACATGAATAAAGAGAGAACACATTTGATATACTAAACTCACACTCACACACAAAAGTGAATGAGTCTAGCTTTTTTGTCACCTAGTTAAGGGGAGAGCATGTGCCTACCATCCATCACACACAAAAGACATGGTGTTCATCAATCATTTAATTAAGCTATGTTCCTAACTTAACCAAAATGAAACATGATGTTCATTAACCTTTTACTTAAGCTATGTTCCTATATTAACCAAAAAGAAACCAAGTAAATCAACAACAATGTCTTTGACAAGCATTTTTGGGAAACCTGCAAATCAACAACACAAAGTATTAGCCTTCAGATTTTGTAAAAGGCACCAAAATAGAGACAAGAGGCACCAAAACAAAGATAGGGTATTCTAGAATGATGCAAAAGGTTCCAAAATAGAGACCAAAGGTGACACTCAGGACCCCAAAGGTGTCAAAATAGAGAACAAAGGAACCAAAATAGAGATAGAGCAACCTAGAATGGTGCAAAAGGTGCCAAAACAGATACCAAAGGCACCAAAATAGAGACCAAAGGTTCCAAAATAGGTGCAAAAGGCAACAAAAGGCTCCAAGAGGCTCCAAAAGGCTCTAAAATGAGTGTAAGAGGCTCCATGATGGGTGCAAGAGGCTCCAAGACGAGTGCAAAAGGATCCAAGAGGCTCCAAAAGGCTCACGTTCATACCTATGAACATAAATTTACAAGCATGTTAGTAGTAAATGGGGCAAGGCCCCATGGTGGGTGCCATTTTGTGTGTGTGTTAAATGTGCAAAGTTAGTATCAACACAAACCTTAATGGAACAATTTATATTGAAAGATTCGAAGCAAAGTAAACTATTCTAAGTTGAAATAAAGGTAAATCTTCCAAGAACGTCTCATTGTCCTCTATTCTTTTTAACCTTTTTGGCCCTTATATTTCTATGTGCACAAAGGCTATTAGAATGACACTTAAGAAATGAGATTAGTATTCAATATGCAAGCCAACTATATGCCTACATGAAACTATGTGCAAACACTGATGATAAATGCTATGATGAGTGAAGGATGATGTTGATGATAAATACACAAATAGTGGTGGATACTATGGTAGTGATCTATATAATTCTATGCATGATACTCCATATGCTCAAATGAAAACCTAAAATGAACTAATCTAAAATGCAACTATGATGCAATATATTAACCTAAGATCTAAACATGATGCAAAACATGATATTAAAACTATCTATAAGACTCCAAGAATGCTCCAAGCTCTAATGATAAACCTACATGATAACTTTACTTCAAATGTGGATGAAAAATACAAGGCCCAAGGGTTGTATTTATATCCTTTTCCAAGCATATAGTGAGGTGGCAATAATCAACAGTCTAGATCGAATAAGAAGAATGGATGGCGAAGATGAAGAGAATCAATATGTTGTCACCTTGAACAAAAACAACATGCCATGTGTGTAGAAGAATCTCTTGACCAATGGGAAACATGCCATTTGGATGAAAGATTCAAGTGTAGGAAGAGAAGACCACGTGCTTCCAAAATTGGTGGAAGTGTGGGAAGAATAAATCATGTGCTCCAAAATGGTTGGATGTGTGGGAAGAATAATTCATGTGCTTCAAAATTAGTGGATGTGTGATGATATGATCCATGTTCTTTTTTGAAATGAATTGAGGATAATTCTAATTAAAAATTAGAGTTATTTATTTTCATGTGACCTTGATGAGGTGGCACACAAAAAGTTGTAGAAATGTGCTCTAATTCCTAATTGGATTTAGTGAAGTTTAATTAAATAAAACAAGTTTAGGGAACCTTGTTTATTTAATTAATTTAGAAGAAAGTGTTTTAGATTTTGGAGAATTAGAGAAGAGTGAAAAATATAAATAAATTGAGCATTTATTTATACGTAGTTGAAATATTAATCAAATAGCTAGTATTTAATTAATTAAAGGTGATGACTGTTTTTAGGTGTATACATTTACTATTCTGGGTTCAATGCATTACACAGTGATATTATAGTCTAACAAGAGTCATTATTGTTGAGAAGAATACTGAAATATGTTTTTGTAAAAGTTGTATACAAAAATAGTGAAAACTAAATTGATATGTTTTATGTTTTATAGGTTCCAATCTCATTGAACCTTTAGGACATGAAATGTATTATTTCTAAAATTTGAATTGTATTAAACTGAAATAGAGAAATCCTCTATCATTTATTTATTCATGTTTTATAAATGTTGTAAGGTCATGTCAATGAGACAAAGATTGACCTTTCACTAGTGAGGGTGTATTTGCTAGTGAGGCATATTGTGTTGCCAGTGAGGTAGTTGTATTTGCTAGTAATACATTATGTGTAGCCAATGAGGATTTTCCAATGAGACAGCTGTATTTTCTAGTGAGGCATTATGTGTAGCCAATAAGGCTTTTCTAGTGAGGTAGTTGTGTTTTCCAGTAAGGCATTATGTGTTGACAATAAGGATTTTCTAGTGAGGTAGTTGTGTTTTCCAGTGAGGCATTTTGTGTAGCCAGTGAGGCATTTTTATAGCCTGTGAGGCACAAAAAGCAGCCAACAAGGCTCTATAATCAATGAGGTTTTATTAAGCTAGTGAGACATTTTCTCGAGTGGTTTTTTTTATCTCTATGAGGGTTTTCCACTCATGAAAAATACTATGTTATGATTCTCTTATGGTCCATGTGATAATTATGTTTCATCCAATTTGGTCTTGCTGCTTTCTTTATCTACTTTGTAGCATTTGATTTTTCATGTTGTTTAAAGATATGCTATTGGATATCACATTTGGTTACACTCTTGAAATTGAACATTCAATGATGAAAACGAGATCGTGTGTTTTGAAAAAATATTGAATTGAAATTTATTATTGAAACACTGATTCACCCCCCCTCTCAGTGTTTCCCATACTCCAACAAGTCATTGAAAATTGTTTAAATATTACCCTACCACAACTAAGTCAATACCAAAATAAATTAGTTGGAGAAAAAAATAGCATTTATCGCATAGTTAAACGAGTATGGAAAATTTTGGATACCAATAATTTTATTGTTTATCTTATAGTTAATTGGGAGGATAAATGTTGTATTATATTTATTATTTTAATACACTCCTCCATATTTTTGTGAAACTTATTCCCATCCCACATTTCTACTAGAGTGAAAATAGTTTTCTAAACATCTCTATATTTTCCGAAGGAAAAAAGACATTGGTGAATCGAAACTAGGGTGAGTATGGTTTTATTGTTGCACCACTTTTATCTTAACCTTTTGATATATTCAGTATCATTGATAGGGGCTTAACATTTCCATGAACATCTAGGAGTATAATGATTGTTTTAAAATAGTCCACTTCTAACACTTCAAGATTAAATTCTTAAACTATTAGTAAAGCCATGTCCCTTTATGAGCAAATTTAAAATATTAAACATGACTTCCTTTTTACTATTTTAAACTTTTCATTCTTTTCATATTTATATTCCTTATCTTTCTAGTCATTATTAAAGGGGCCCATGTGTATGTGGGGAATTTAAGAAATAGTATGGATAGATAATTTAGAATGAACTCAATTAATAAAAGTACGTTCTATGAGAATCTACACATTTCCCAAGGGAGCCCTTCTTTAAAAAATTGATTCTATTGTCCTCTAATCATTTAAAAAAAAAAAAAGTAAATAAATAAAAAATTCCTACTTTTCAAAGAAGGGGAAATTATATTAACTTGGGTAGAATTAGCTTTTTCCTATAAAGAAAAAAAAAGAAACAAGAGACTCTTTTATTTATCCTTGATATTTATTTCTATTCCATTACAAAAAAAATGTTGCTTTTTTTTGTTTTCCTGAGTGTAAAATATGGGAATTAACTTTTGGTATCCAAGCCTAGGTTCCAACATTGAGAACTTTGGGTGTATGTGTTCACCATGTTGATTTTTTTTATGACATTATCACGTAGGATGCCACCTAGATTGTGGATGGTTCACAAATGTGAATGCAAAGGTGATGTGAGGCAAGAACAAGTTGAGTCACCACTTGTAGCTCCACACGTTCTAGAGGTACCTCAACATGAGCCTTCATAGAACCTCAATTCTCAAATCCTCTATGCATTAGAGGATTTGATTGGAGTTATTCACTCTCGTCTACCAGTGGTGGAGGAGGACCCTAGATTGGGCTAGACACAACACTCGAACGACGTGCACAGGTCAGAGCATAGAGAATGCAATAAGAATCACCCTCTCATTCTTGAGGAGTATTACGATGAGGGTGAGATGGGATCAATCCATCTAGATCCTCCACCATGAGTTCCCCATCCTGAGGTGTCAAATGAGGGTAGAGCGTATTGAGATCTAGGGTATTAGATTCATGAGTTGATATGACTGAAACTGCCTAATTTTGAGGGAGCCACGAATGGAGTAGAGGTTGATTCTTGGCTTCTTAGTCTTGATATTTGCATGGGATTGTGTGCATATGCAAGCAATCTAAAATCACGTGATGTGATAATATTGCTTCAAGGTTCAACATCTACGTGGTGGTGCCAAGAGGAGTGCAAATACCACCTATTTTTGGATACTCTCACTTCGGAGACATTATTAGAGTGGTTTCAAGCATGCTACTTATCATATCATTTGACACAGTGTTGTATTGATGAGTGTCATGAATTGCATCAGATGGGTTTATCATTAGCATAGTACGAGAGCCAAATTTTGGAGTTATTATAGTATGTGGATTATCTTCATGATGAAAAGCTTCTTGTCAATCTTTTTATTAGGGGCCTAAATGTAGGAATATCAGGTCTCATTTTCATGGCTGATCTAGAGAACCTTAAGGTTGCTATGGAGAAGGCCCTTATAATTGAGGAGATATAGGGGAAGTCCTAGGATGCACAAGAGAAGTTTTAGAACCGCAACCATGCTCTATAGTTACATAGATTTTGACGAACTCCCCTTCCTTTGAAGGGAGGATTTAGACCTCCAATTGAACTACATAGGCCATTGTAGCAGCAACAATAGAGTTAGAGGCCTAAGTCTCAATAGAAATCACAAGGATCCAACTTCATGCCATGAAAACCATAGGGTCCTCAATGTGATCAACATTCTCAAATGTAGGGTGCCATCCCAAAACATTTAGCAGTCCTTCTATGGTGGATTTATTGGTTCTAGTAGGATTGGGGGACAATAGTCTAGCAGGACACAATTGGCTTAGGTGTATACTCAAGGTCCTTCTTGTGTATGTGGTGCAATAGGTCACCTAGCTAGGGATTGCCCTTAGAAACCTACAGCTAGAGGACAACATGCAAGAGGTTCTAAGAAGAAAGTGGGAGATGTGGGAAAGTCCCACATATTTTTTTTGGTGGTCAAGAACCCCCAATATGAGCATCAGGCCATTGTCATCGAGACACCAGGTATGATTGGTGATATTCATGTTTTTGTTTTATTTGATTCTAAGGCATTTGATTCTTTCATTTCCCTGTCTATAATGGAGTGTAGTAGGCTAGTGGCATATATGAAGGATGATAGGTGGGAGGTTAAGTTAGCTTCATGAGGTAAGGTTTCTGTAGATTCAATAGTGAGAGATTTCCCATTACGACTAGGAGGCTGGACTAGCTTAGTGGACCTTCATGTTACTCCATTAGGCTCTTATGGAGTAGTTTTTGGTATGAATTGGCTTGATGCGCATTGATCTAAGGTAGATTTTCACTAAAAAATAGTTAAGTGTGTAGATGACCAAGGTACAACAGTGGAGATTATAGGAGTACAGAGGCCCATATCTCTTTACATGATATCTATAGACAAAAAATATAACGATTGATCATATCCACCTGATCCTAATTTTTTCTAACACCAATTCGTCCTGAATTATCTTCTTTGCTAATCATTTAATTAAATAATCTTTATTTAATTAAATTCATCATATTTCATCTCTTAATTAAATAAATTAATTTTATCTAGTTAAGTCATCATCTCCTATTAATTAAATAAATCATTTTGTTTAATTAATCATATAGTCCCTCTTTTAATTAAATAATTCATTTTACTTACTTAAATCTCTAAAGTCATTCTTTTAAATTAAATAAATTATTTTTATTTGATTTAATCTAACACCATTCTCTTTAAGTAAATAAATAAAACTTTATTTAATTAAGTCTAAACTCATATTCATCTCAACTTTGATTTATTTAAATCCTAAAATCTAAATCAAATTGTCAAATTAGCTAATCTCCTTTTAAATTAATCAAATTCTAATTAATCTTAATCTTAATCCATCAAATCCTCTAGATTTTGCAACTTGCTCATGAAAATCAATTTAATTAATTTATAAATCTTCTTTTTTCATTCAAAAAGGCATCAAAGGATGGAATATTCCTCAAATTTGAATTCTCCACCCAAAATTACTTGTCCATCCAACAAGGCATTAAAGCCCTCTTACATGTCCTTTTCTTGAGCCATGTGGCATTAACTTCATCTTTCATCTCATCCTTCAAGCCATCTTTTGAATTCTAATTCTCCCCCCTAAATGAATTAATGGACACATTGATCAAAATGTGCTCCATCTCTCTTCAATAGCATGTTGAAACTTGAGTGGCACTTTGTTATTAGATCATCTTTAGTCCCACATCCTTCATGTTTTGCATTCTTCAATCCTTATTTCCTATAAATGGAAGGCTCTTATGTTGGTTTTGGGGAGAATTGGAGGAAAATTCATTATCTATAGATTTGAATCAAAGATCATCCATTCTCATCCAAGTCTTCATAGCTTTCATCCATTTTGGTTAGTTTATGGAGAAATTTCATCAAGGAGCATCAAATCTTCATCATTGATCATCAAGCTTGCAAGGAATTGGGAAAGCACCATTTTCCACATCAAAATGACACCAACTCCCCCATGGGATTGAGAGTTTGTTTATTTTGAGTAAGATTAGATAGTTTTTATTCATGTTCTTCATTTATTTCTTGTTCTTGATATTTCAAATGAGCCTTATGGGGAATGTTGTTTCTAACTTGCATATTGGAATAATTATGTGTTTGTTCTTTGTGTTTGTATAGGTCTAGGATCACCATTCACATTTTGGCACTAGAAGGAGGGTGAATCTGAAGAATATAACTCATTTTTTTGAGAAATTTCATTATTTTTTGAAGTTTTTGTGTCTATAGGAAAACAACGTTGCTAACAGAGAAACTGTGCCGCTATCAGTCCAATAGCACTATATAGCGACATTGAAAAACTCCAAACTATGACATTTTGTTCTTCCTACTAGTAGATTTTAATTCCAAACTATGATGCTTTGCCATTTTTTTGTCGATCAGTCATCCAAACTCCAAACTCCGTCTCTGTTCAAAACAACATTGTAATCACACTCACTGGTTTCTCCACAGTCTACCACTATCAATCCCAACGGAACTATATAGCAACGTTGACTTCTTTAAACTGTGTTACCATCACAGACTATGCTACTAGAGTTGGGTAAAAGGTATTTTTCAAATTACTTTCAACATGTTCCTTTTCATTTTGATTTCTTTTGACTCCTAACTATTTTTTGGCTTTTGTTTTTATAGTGTTAACTAGTTTTTGTAGGTTGGCTTGATTAAAAGTGAAGGGAGGAAACAAAGACAAATAATTCTCTATGGCATCATCATTTCATTGTATCAAGTGTTTTTAAACACTTTGGGGAGAAATTGTAATCCCTTTTCTAACGAATTTGTCATCTCCATACTTTTTAGGACTCAATAAATTTCATTTGGGCTCTAAAAAGAACAAAACAAAGGGATTAAAAAGAACCTTAGGCAACTTACTAGATTTTGTTTTGGACTTAACAATGGAACAAGAAAATCTCACATTTCCTTTTGATGCTTAAAAATAATCCAATTCTTGCTTTGAAGGATTAAAATGAACATGTGCCTTTTATGTTTTGTAATCTCTTATCCAAAGTAATATCATTTAAAAAACTGATTCACTTCTCTTGCACCTCATGACGATCTTGAGAATCAAAAGGATTTTTTATGATATTAAGTTGTATAAGTGATGTCCTTTACACTTCAATTTGGATTCTTAAAATTAAACATAATCTTACTAGTGTGAGTGGAGTATATCACGTGTGTTCTCTCTTTGTTCACACAAACACAAATTGATCGAACTACGCATGTGCTTGCTCACTTTTGTTTAACCTTAGAGGGCCTGCTTGGTGGGAAAAAGTAATCACCCTAGGGAAAGAACCAACTGGAAACACACTAAAGCCAAGCGACTTCCACCCGCATATAAGTGTGGGTACTTGAGGAAAGTTCAATTATCATGAGGATTGTTCTGAAAAGCAGGGCATAAATGGTCTCTTGTCATATGGATAATCCCCCATGAACAAAATTCCTATACTAGAACCTTTTTTTTAGAAGGACCAAATCCTTAATCTATTTGTTGGTGCAAGAATAGTCATTCTAAAGCCACCCCATATTTTTTTGGTTCTTGGTAGAGATGAGAAGTATGCCATGGGATTTTCATGGGTACTAAAGCTTGGTTGACTCATAGAAGTGAGTGTCATGGTGTAAAGACCCAATTAATTTTAATCGAAATACCACTATATTTTTTTTTCAAGTATTCATTCGCAAGTATACTCGGGAACTTCTATCCATACGGGACATATATATCATCTATTCTTACAGAACAGGAATTCACTTCATCTATTCATATAGAATAGGAATACATCTATTCATATAATCAGAATAGGCATCCACCTAAATGAGGTAGGCATCTATCATCTGATAGGTATGTGCTCTGGCTAGAGTCTTGAACTCATCGGGATCATCCGGATCCTAAGTTGCTTCCCTCATGACCACACTTTCTACTAAAAGTGCACCGAGGTCGTCGTCCTCAGGGGTATGTAAAATTGTAATTCTAAACTTGAAACCCGCCTCAGAATTTGGCCTAAGGGCCTCGGGGAATCAAGCAATCCATGCGGGATTCTTCCGAGTATAGTTGCATGTATTTTGGTGGATTATCTCATATAACTAGTTATGTGATCTCTCCAACCCTAAACCCCATTCCCGAACGCCTGAGTACTGGGAGCATCCTTCGTTTCCCAGACTGCCTACATACCCTGCTTCCAAATGGGATCAAGGCGTAAAATATGTAGTTCTATTTTCTAGGCTATGTTTATGTGAACTGTTATAAAGCGGGTATACAACCCTTTCTAGGGTTTTTATTTCCCCTAGGCAGTTCCTCTGTGGCTGCTACCCATGATGGGAAGCATGGATAATAAACGATCACCTTGACCATTTATTGTTTACCTATTAGCATTCATCTAACCCTACTCCCTAATGATGTTCGTCTCCCTTGACCCGCTTAAATGATTTCCTAATAATTTATCCACACGATTATATCTTGAATTGAAAATTCCTAAGTTACGGTTTTCTAGGTTGTCACTAGCGGATTTGATTCATTTTTGTTTTATCTTTTAGATTATCGATCCAAAGGGGATTTCCCTCCCTTTGGATTTTAAACAACCCATGTCCCTTATTTCTCCCCGGCGATTTATAGGGACGATGCCACAGACGCCGTTATTGCAGCTATGTTAGGCTATAGATGCAATAGCTCAAGCGCGACGGCTTTACCCGTAAACGTGAGCCAGAGGCATCGTTAATACCGAACGCTGCTAGTTTGGTTTTCCTTTCTTTTGATTAGTTTCAAATCTATGTCTAACATACTTAATCTTAGTAAGAAATTAAACACATAATGCATGGTAATTTTAACCATATTCAAAAAAAAAAATTTAAAAGAAACAACATGATTAAATAAATCAACGAGCATTGGTCAACAATTTATAGTAAGTTATAATCTTAGTAACTTAAATACCCTAGATTTTTAAAAGAATTATTTAACCATT